>JAUYWV010129746.1:0-11191 GCA_032274565.1 Nematoplana nigrocapitula
TAATAATAACAATAATAAAAGGCTTTATTGTGATGCTCCCCAGAGTGAGGCTATTCTGCATTACACGTAAGGATCACAAGCAATTTACGGCTAACGCGCCAAGACATAAAAGAGTTCGAAGACACAAGACGTACCTACATCTATAGCTAGTGAATGCCGAAACCAAACCACGTGACCTGTCTATCACCATTCATGAAAATGGCGCCGTCTTTGCAATGCTTCTTCGCGGCATTCCCTTGCTATAGAGGCAGACACTGTGAAGTGTTGAAGACTCACTCCGCACTTGTCGCAGAGGCGCAGCGTGTTGTAGCCGCCCACGGCGAAGAGCTCTCCGTCGGGAGCCCAGGCCACAGAGGTGATCGGATAGTCGTGAGTGGAACTGATGAACATAATCCGACCGTAGCTGTCCCACACCTGCATAGGAGATAGCCTCGTGGTACAATGGATCGGAATTGCTCAAAAAACAAGTGACAAACTCTCACCTTATATCTGCAGTCTTCGCCTCCGGACACAATGAGTCCGTTGACGGGATTCCAATCGGCCTTCAGGATGACGCCCTCGTGAGCTTTCCACTAGGACAACACAGAAAAAATCAATAATAATGGCAGTTTCACGATATGATAATTGGAAATATATATTCTTTATTATTGATTAATTACATCAGAAAAACAAATATGGGAAACTATCTGGAAAACTACAGGAAATATTATTGTTGCTATTTACAAATATAATCTATCCACTTAAGAAAACAGAATAATACCCAGAAAGAAAAAACTGTTAAAAATCTTATTCTCTAAAAGAAAAAATGAAAGTGCTAAGGATCTGTTTAAAAAACAATAAATTCCAAGCTTTAGTATGCAGTTTTACATATCTAAAAGAAACGAATAATATGCCAAGATCCAGAAGAGAAATGTACAGAAACTACAACTCTAATAATAATTCCAAAGTACAGTTGATAAATAGAGCTAACTTTTCCATTGCAAAATTTAATCAAGAAATGGGCAAAAATATTCATATTCAGATACAAATAGATTGGAATAACCTGCCCTATGAAATCAGAAGCTTAAATAAAAAGTCTCTATTGAAAAATGGAATAGAAATGCATCTTTTAAAAACCCCGTCTGACTTCGTCGCATATCAGCATTTGAAAGACAGGGGATGTTTGAATTCACGTCGTGTCTGGTTGTTTGGTAGCTATATATGTATGTCCGTTTCGATACTCCTCCGAAACTACTAGGCTGAGGTTTCAGAAAATTTGTACAAACACGCAGACACCGACGATTTGAATAAATGGCTACTTTTTTAACCAAAATCCGACTTAATTTAGCATATATTTACGATTAATTACAATGTAATGTAAAGTAATGGGAAAATCAATAAAAATTAGGGAGCCTCCTATTTAAATTTAATGGCCGATGATAAAATTCTGCAACTGCTATCCTTTAGATAAGTTTTCCTCTTTTAGTAGATATAAAATTGCGTGAATATATTAAACAATGACTGCGCGCGCGCAACTTTTAATTTTACCAAGACAAGTGTAAGAAAAATGTTATTGGCAATGTAAAACTACTGAAACTAAATCATTTCGGAATATGATTCAGTGAATGATATATAAATTCAGCAACTCCAATCCTTTATACAATACTTTGTTTTTCTTTACATATAATTGGTGGGAAAATGCTCAATACTGTTTTTGCGAGTGTTCAATTTGTAGTTTCTTTTATGCGTATTTGTGTAGAAAGTCAACTGGTGTATCTATGTCCCTGCGTTTATCATTCTATCAAGTGTATTTTTAGCCAGATAGTTGCATGCAATGTCATTTCTTGAGTTTCCTTCAAATAGAGCATGTTCCTAGCTTTCGTATGATACAAAATAGTGCCATATACGCGGTCCAAGACCAGATTTTAAATTTAGTATGAGATTAGTAAGAAATGCCCCATAAAATATGCGATATACACGAATTAAATTTGTGACTGTGTCACATGTTGATCCCAGTCATCATTTCGTCTGATCACTATTTATAATCATTTTAAATACAATCATGCTATTTTATGACACTTTTTGTCCAGACACACTGACCAACAGAAACATTCACTTTAATAGATCAACACACTTGAGTAGTAAATCAAATTTGTGAAAGAAAGAAACACATATCATTGTTAAAGTATAGGCCCAAACAAATTAATGTAGATAGATGTACCGCGTGTCTAATAATTATTGATTTTTGTCAATCAATGGTTATGCATAATGGGAGGCGTTTTAATTTTGAAATCTGGGCTTGCGCTCTGCCACGATTTGATATCATACGAAAATAAGGAATAACATGCGCTATTTGACGGAAACTCCAGAAAAGACATTCTGAAAATATTAAAAAATCTCCGATTAGAAATATACGATTAATTAAAAAACATTTTTTGTGGAACATACACTACATCTTTAGCGATGATCTGGGTTTCTTCCTTTCCAGACTTTGGTTTACTGCTCAATTGTATTGATCTATAATAGTGAAAATTTCTGTTGGTTTGTGTGACAGAAAAGAAATGTCATAAAACAGCATGATTATCTTTCAAATGATTCCAAATACTGATTGGGTGAGGTGATGACTGGGATCGCATGTGACACTGTCACATATAAGGTCTTGTAAATAATCGAACATCAATACACTGCAATAAGATTTTAAGACAGTTCAAGGGCTTTAGAATCTGTTCCGTCAGGTTTTTATGTCATGTCAATTTTGTTTTTGGTTTATTTTTAAAAGTTATATTATGTTAATATCAATAATTTTTATTTACATCAGTGCTGTTATATTTCTACAATCCTAATTTTTAATGTGTTATAGTTAATTACCTCACCAAGACACCAACAAACCCACCGTGGAAAAAACATTATACAACTTTACTTCTACTACTACTTAATAAACTTTTTTTTTTGCCATTGATACCCTGGATCATATTTATTCTATACGTTTTCTCAGCAACTGTATTGCCGCGCTGCTTTAAGTCAACCAAACCGATTATCGATCGGCAAGCGATCGGTGTTCAGACTCCGGTGCTCCAGTGACTCCAATCAATAAAAATTATTAATTAGCGACTTACTGCTGCAATGATCAATCGATTTATGTCTTAGAATCACACATGTACAGACTTTATGCTTGTCACCCGATGACAAAATGTGGTGTTAATCTTCGAACTGTTGGTAAGGTAAGACTGTGATTAACTCCTCCAAAAAACAAACCGGCTTCCGCTGTACTCACCACTAAGGCTTTGGCGTTGGCCTGCATTGATTTGATGACCAATTGTTTGCCCAAAGTGCACAGCACACTGTCGGAGTCGGGTCCCCATGACACGCAATACACCGGAACACCTGGCAGAGAAGGAGGCTGCGGAAATGACGTATCTCTCTATACGTAGTTTAGTGTGAGATAAATCAATCGATGGAACGTACTGTTCTGACTGAGAGTCGAGCGCAACATTCCACTTCGAGACCAGATCTTCACCTGACCGTCTTCACCAGCTGGAAAGGTAGGAAGGTTTGTAAAGATAAAATGTACTTGCTTCAGTTGTTCTCTCTTCCTCGTTTCTCTTTTACTCACTCCATTCTCTTTGTTTTATTTTCACTCTCCTCATCTTTCACTCTCTCAATTCTTTCTATATTTCTTCCTCTCTCTAACTTTCGCTTACTTATTTTTTCTCTCAATTCTCCAGGTCGCACAGTTCCAGCTCGAAACCGGTGCGGATATAGCGGGGCTCAGCCTATTGAACGCGCCCATCCCTTTCTATTTTTTTCTATTTTTATTCCTCTCTTTCTCACTCTGTTTCGCTTATTTCTCTCTTCAATCTCTCTTGCTTTCTCTTTTATTTTTCTCTATTTCTTTCTCTTTCTCTCATTTTATCTCTCTTTCCTTTCTTTCTCTCTCTCTCTCTCTCTCTCTATTTTCTCCCTCAGTTTTTCTTTGTTTCTCTCTGTTTCTGTCTTTAATCTCCCTATGTTTCTCTCATACTTTGTCTCTCTTTTCTCATTCTCTTTTTTCTCTATTTCTCCATCTGTTTATCTCTGTTTCTGTATTTAATCTCTCTCTTAGTCTCTTAGTCTTTTTATCTTTCTCTCTCTTTCTTTCTTTCTCTCTCCCATCCCTCCCCTCTCTTTCTCTCCAACTTACATGTGGCCAGAGCGGCTCCGTCAAAACTCCATCTGGCCGACAGAACCGCTCCCCGATGCCCCTCGACGCTCTTCTCGATTCTACCCGCCTTTCCGATCAAATGAAATCGCCCTACAAACAAGAAGCATGTCCAAATACTGTAGTATACTAATAACAAAGCAGACAATTATAAGATATATTCCCGTCAGGTGAGGTTAGAGGCAGTTCCAGAAGTAATTTTTCAGATGTTTCGCATTAAATGAATCTGCATTACCAACCGCAGTCTCCTTGGAACGCTACGTACAGATTAAATTGTACAGAAGTTGAAATATAGAAAACAGCAGCAGACAACTTTGAAGAAATGTCGCATTATAAGTCTACGCTGGGATAACTGGAACCTAAGTATAGTATACCTCATTCCAATAGTAGTAATAGTTTGGTCTCCTCTGACACACTTTTCATGGTGGAGATACCAGTCAAAATAAGACCTGTTTTGGGTTATTGTACGTTTTGGCATCGGTGGGGGATCTGGCAGAGTTTTTCTTGAGTCTAGGAAAAAACATCGAAACCGAAACTATTTCCACCAATTTTGACGATGAAACAGTAGTAAGAGTTTCCCCAAATCTAGACCATGTTCGCTTCCTCGAGGCGGAAATTCTTTTACAAGATATATAGCGCTTGTATCTGTAATAATTACTCTTATTAAAGCATCAATAAAAACACGAAAAGCTTCATAAAACAACTGCACTAAAATCGCCGAGACGCTCTTGTCAAGGCGATAAACGGCAATGAACAGTCGCAAATCTTATCACTCCACTGGCAGTGCCAAGGTGAATACAAACTGTTTCTACACGTACAGCGGTGGTCGAAAGCGAGTGGTATACACGCAGATTCTAGTGCAGGCTTAGATCGATCGAAGCTGGGACAAATAGAGACATGCCTAACAATCACACGCTAATCCCTACCGTCCGTAGCGGCGAGGACGAAGATGTCCGATCCGGGCATCTTCTTGGCCCCGCCACCGCCTGGACCGGCGCCGCCAGATTTGGGAAACCAGTGCACATCGGTGGGATAGACCCCCTCTGGGAGTTCGGCCACTCGAGAGGTCTCCCCATTGGCCAAATTCCAGCGGAGAATCTGATGGTCGTCGGCTGCAGAGAATACTTCGTCCGCCGAGGCCCAGGCCACACTACTCACCAATTCCGAATGTGCAAAACAGAACGACGAAGGAGTTAAGGAAATGCATTTTGTACTGTGTATAGTTTCTTGTGCTGTATAGTATTACATATCTACTACGGATAGGGTTTGAAAAATAGACAATAGTCGGATATAAAAAATAATTTTAGTAAATATTCCACTGGTTCAAAAGAATAGTTTAAATAGCGGTTAACAATTTATACTACTACAAAAGTATTATTAATCGAAATGTGATAAATTAGTTGTGACAAAATATACTAAGATATTCGCAAATGTTTTATTTTATAAAATAATTCTAAAATGCAAATTACTACAGAAAGTGCTACTCAGTACCAGCGACAAAACAACAAATATATATGTCCTTCAGGGTGGCTAGGGCTCTCATTAAGAGGGAAGCCAAGGATCCCACTCTGGTACATGAGCATACCCACCGAGTTTACTCGGCTGCGCCCAAGATGGCGGGCCTATCCTGACAAGCTGAGACACTGATTGCACAACTCATGAGCGTGCATTGTAGGGTATTAGCAATGTACCGAGCCCATATAGACCCTGATTTGAATCCAACTTGTCCTTACTGTGGAGAGGATGAAGAGACCCTGGAGCACTGGCTCCAGGTATGCCCTGCCGCAGGGCGGTGGTTCCACCTTTGTCTGTGCTGACGGAGGACCCTGTGGCAGTGGCCTCATATCTGTGGGAGCTCCAGCTCCTCTGACGGGGGTGCTGCATGATCCCATCCCAGCAACAAGTGTATTTTCTTTCTCATAACTCTCTCATAAAAACAATTCAGAGAACTGCATCCTTCATGAAGTACTTGTGTCAAATGCTGGACATGCAGCTTCAAGTTTCTCTTATAAATAAATCTCCTGACACTTGTTTGGCCACATGATACCCAGTTCTTAAGACAGACTGATTTGGGGGACTACACTGGAAAGTTTCTATTAGTTTGTCATCCTTTTCCTGAAATGATGTTGTGGTTCGTCACCCTGTTCTTGGAGCATCACTGATAGTTATAGTCTATTAAAACTTCATGACTAACAAGGTGATGTTTCAACCTTGGATAGGATTAATATTAAACTGTTTTGCTAAACAAAGCCTGCTTCAACTCTATTTTCATTAGATTGATAATAAATATTTCATAGCAACTAATTCCTGCTCATAAAAGCCATGCTGTTGTAAACTAAACAAACTAAAAGTATAAATATGACTATAAATTACATTTTCTAAAATTTGAATTGACCAGTGATGCTGTACCTTATCCGATATAGACATAGCTTGTGTTTTCATTACTTCGACTGACATAACTTGTGTTATCATTCCTACTGTATAATTCATATTTAAAAACAAGAAATAGTGTTTTAGAAATTAGGCACATCTTATTTTAAGTTTTGTATGAGCTAAAGAAATTAAATTTAAATTAATTTAGTTATTATTTCAAGATAAAAAGGATATGTTTTGCTTGCTTTGCAAGTGTTGTTTTCAGCCTCATTTTTCTAAAATGAAAAATAATTGAAAAATAACTAATTAATAATAATAAATCTTAACAGTCTATACAAAAATAATAACTAGTAATTATTCAAATATAAAATTTAATTATATTTTCATAAATGACTAAAGTATATATTAATAAATATAAAATTTTAATATAAGTATATAATAATATATATAATAAAATGGAAAATAAAAGAAATTTGAATATTTTTTAACTACTGTTTGAAATTTTACTCTTTATACTCATATTATATTTATTTATTTATAATTTTGTCTATTGATATAATAGTTTTTATATTATAGGATATAATAATTATTATATTTTGTGTAATTTAAAGTTTATATATATAGGGAAAACTTTTTTTAAAAATGAGATTGTTCTTATTATTTTTTGATTGATAAATGATTAGTCTTAATTAGCTTTAGATTAATTTCTATTGATTTATACTTGCAATTAAAAAATATTATTATTATTATATATTCAAACTTTATGAATATTTTGCATAATATTTTTTAAAAAAGGTTTATAAAATAACAAATAATAGATAATTAATAATAGATAAAATATTTTTAAATATATATAAATTTTTAATAAAAATATTTATGAAAAGAAAATTAGACTTCTATTTATTGAAAGGCCATTTAAATTGGATATATATAATTATTTGAGCAATAATGAATTACAGAAATGTATATAAATATTTGTAATTTATATTAAATGATTATATACTTTAATAAAATTACTATATATAATTAATAATAATAATATTATAATATATATATACTGTATATATATATAATATAGATATATTCTTAGAAATTTTAGATTTAAAAGAAATATAATTCAGTGATTATTTATTTTAAATTTATTTTTATTAATTCAAGTATTTTGTATCAATTAATTAATAATAGTAAATTTGAATTAAAAGTATATGTAATTTGCATAAAGTAAAATATTAAAATAATTTTTACTAATAATGACCAAAAAATATATAAATTAATGTTAAATATAAAATTTTAGCAAATGCTTAATTGTTAAAATAAAATAAAAATATATTTTTTAGGTTTATGACCCTAAATTATTTAAGAAATAAAAAGAAATAAAATTTCTACAAAATGATATTATACAAACTCTATGAAAGATTGTTATTTATAATATATTTTGGTTTACAACTATTAAATTGTTTAAAAATAACTTCCATAAAGTAGTTTTGGTTTGTATAATACTCATGGCAGGATATCCAGTAACTTGTATCTATAAATTATTGACTTTGTTGATTTAATTAATCATTATTAACTATATCGGGATATTTATTAGTTATTATTATTTCATCATATAATGGCTAGCGTAATATGGATTATTATGAAATCAAGCAGTGTTGTGGTCAGCCAGTATGGGATTTATATTTTATAGTAAGGTTTGGTACTGTAAAGTATGCAAATCTTGTTGATATATATGCAACATTATTTTTTCTTTTATGGTTCACATTTGTCATTGTCTCTTTTGTCTTTATATTAATGAAATAATTCATGGTCATAAACTGAGAGAATACTAATAAAAATAATATTATATTATATGACAATACAGTATATATATATATGCCTAAGGCTAATATGACAATATGGACTGGTAAACAATTTATAAAAGTAAATCACAAATATTGCAGCAAGTATTGCATGATTCAAACTAAAATAAATTTCAGATAAAGTTGTTTTTGATGTCATAATGACGTGTACCAAAATGAAGTAAATCTGTTTGGTTGGATGGTAAAAACTGCATTACCACTTTTCGATGACACTATCGTCTATCATAATTTACACTTATTCATATTGTGCAAACAAATCACATTATTTTCAAAAACTTCAGTAAGTATTAATCAAATTAATACATTAGAAATAGTGTAAATCAATAAACTTATCAGCACAAAGTTTAACACTCTACCAAAGAAGAATAGGCATTCGAAAAGCCAAAAAGTTTTGTTGATACTCACCATGGAAAACATAAATATAGAACTACTATAAACTTATATTGATTTAGTGAAACAATAAAAATCTAAAAAAGTATATTTTGCAATAAAGTAATATATTACGATATGGAATCCTCTTTTTATCAAACCAGAGATTCAGGATTTCCTAATTAATTACCTTACTTTGATGTACAAAAATAATAGTGTGGACTGTCTGGTTTAATTTCTTTAAAATGATTGAAATATATATTAGATGCTGTCCAAAAACAGCCACAACTCAACAACTCATAAGCTTTTACCAGCCCCTCGTCTGTTTTCCTTAACCCTATCCATATCGGACTATTTAACGCAGCCAGGTATCGAGGGGGCGGCTGATTCGCCCCCCTCCCTATTGAAATCTACTTTAGGAGTGTACTATAGTGCTGAAAGTTGCACCTAATTAGATCAAAATGATCTACTGATGACTTTGCATATAAATTATTTTTTATAAAAAAGTTACTGCTAATTTAATTTTTAAAGTGCATCGAGAAAAGTGAGAAAAAATCATTTTTTCAATTTTAATCGAAATAATTAACTATCTAATAAAGTACTGAGTGTCTGAATAGTATAGTGCATGTTGGTGGTTCATTGTGTATTAGCAATGAAATGGAATTCACTAATATCCACCCCTCAAGGAAACACTTTGTTTTTTTCACTTATAATTAGATGAGCTGAAATATATGGGGGTCACCTACTTTAGAGGCCTATAGCAGACCCCCAGTATGGGTAGCAACTATGAAAATATTATTAACAGTTGTTAAACATAAAGTTAGGAAAAGTCATGAAAGCTGGAGATCACGCGATTTGTCAAATAACAATGGCAACGAAAATAAAACAGGGGGCTGATTCGCCCCCCCCCTCCCCGGTAATGGGTTGGGTTAAGTGGCGAGGTTTACAGTCACATAAAGCAATACAGTATGTCCTGTGATACCCAGTACTTCCTTGTGCTGTCTAGGGATTTATGTTGTTATAAATATATAGTGTTTTGCTGGTATTGATGTTTGGTTACTATTTCGTTTATTTTCTGTCATCCATTTCAGAAATGATATTTGTGATTTATGAGTTACAATAAAAACTCCCAACTTAAAGAGTTTCTTTGTCACAAAGACATTCGACACTAAAAACTAGAATCGTTTTCAAATCTCTGCCACAATCGTTTCGACTTTTGCAACATATTGCGAGATGCGACTTTAGCACTGCAGACCTGTCCGAAGCACTCGGCATTGACAGAATCTTGGAAATGCCATCAACGACCACATTGCGCTCGTGGAAAAGAGGGAAAGTACGCGGAATGATCTAGACTCCATTCACTGCCGGTATCTCATCCTTCAAAGGGGAGAAACAAAGTCCGCCCCCAACAATTAAAACTCATTCATCGCCACGGTATCATAGTCAAGCCCACCTAATACCGTTTCATGACTATCGGAAATACTTCCAACCGTTTACTAAAGTGCCAATGGGCTGGAACAAAAAGCTCCACATACATATCTTGGATTGTCATCGGTCCCGTAACGCCATGGTTACATTGTGGTCACGTCACGACTGCAAACAACTTACTATGTTGCTCATATATGTATATCATCTATCGACACTTGCCCAGACCGCGTTCCTAGCTGCCATCCGTGTGCTCGTCATAGCTGTAACCGCATTGCTTCAGTGGAGCGAGTGTAATCACCACATCTTCATGGACCATCCGAAAGTGAAACTCGAACCAGACTTCACCGGCCTCTTGGTTGTTTGGCTCGATACACGCGGCATCTATTCCATTAGTTGAATCTTCACCTTCGACGTCGACTAGTAGCATGATTCTGACTTCGCCGGTATCCACATAGACTGCTTCGGCTTGACGAGGAAACGCACTGATTCAATCCTTCCTTGTCCATGATAGGAAGGTTCTGTCCATCGTACGTCAGTGTCCGCTCTTTTAGGTAGATCTGAAGACTATGACTAGAAAGGAAATCAGTCCCGAGAATGCAGTCATAGACAATGTCGTCGGTTACGACAAATGGGAAATTGGACGTGATACGACCTATCGTGACTTTAATTGTTGCTTTTCCGATAATTCTCATAGCTGCTCCATTAGCTGTAATTATGCATAATCTCGATGTTATTTCTTTGTCGACATCAGAGGGGCAACGGCGACTGTGTATCAGCGATTCTCCTTGACAGCCGGAATCGACGATCATAGTGACTTTCTTACCATCCAGCTTCCCTTTCACAAAGCAGCCTGGGACCGTCGATCGATTGGTGCTGCATGCTTGCTTGATCATCAGGGAGCCATCAATTGGGACTTGAGGAGCTCCCAAGCACCTTCCGGATTGTCGGTTAGCGCACCCTCGAAGATCGTGTTTCTTCTAATCCT
>JAUYWV010129768.1:0-11189 GCA_032274565.1 Nematoplana nigrocapitula
AATTTCAAGCAATTTGGTCAAGCGGTCTTTGCGTGAAAGCGTTCTCACAGATACATACACACACTTACATCTCGCTTATTTATATAGATAGGCATGGAGACAGGATGTATCCTTACCGTACTCCAACTGATGTTTGGAACCATTTGTAGGTGTTGCTGTTATCTAGTACAGCATTGGTGCTCTTTTTGTAAAATCAGAGGAAGGCTTTTCAAATTACCACGATCTGGTTCCCCATATACTCTGTCTGTCGAGTCTGTCTGTTTGAGAAGAGTTCGCGAAAGTTATTATGACTGCACATAACAAATTGGATTATTATTTAAGTTGCTAAGCTAACACCCATACCATATCATGCGTCACATCTCTGCTCATCATCACTCAGATCTGCTTGCAGATAAGCATCATCCAGACAAAGGATTATTAGCCCATTGCGTTGTTTGGCTACTGTTGAGCTTACGTAACTGTTGCTATCTGTCTATTGCGTGGCCAATTGCTGAATTGAACACACATGCTGGTGCACGCCGCTTCAATCTCGGCGCTTAGTTGTTTGTTAAACATTCGAATGATAATTCTTCGAGCATTCGGACGTGTCGTGTGCCAACGAATACCGTTTCCACCTTGCTGGTTCTTCCGCGCAGTTTTCTTGCTATTAGAACGCCCTCAGTGCTTACCTATTCATCCCCCAAATGGGCAGACCACAACTGTTGAGTCACATGTTCTCAGTGTACTACCAATGGGTAAGTTTTTGATCTGAGTATACTTTATACCATAACGAGTTGGGTTGAATTACCTGCTGGTTAATATCGTCCATTGTACAGGTTTTATTTATGTAATAATTGAGGAACTTCAATGATTGGAAGAACTTTGCAATGAATGTATATATATTTTATCGTAATTTGAAGAGAAACAGGAAATCTTATGCAATGAATAAGACTATATAAATATATATATATGTATTTACGTGAATAACAAAGCATAAGGGAAATTCCAACGCGGCATTAATCGAATTTAAACAACACAATAAATTAGCTAAACACAAAAGAGAGTTCATAGTGCTTTTTGTGGATGGCTTATTTGCCACCAGGGCTTCAACCAGATAAATAAATCTTACAATGTAAGGGAACACGAACCACCTGGTTTTGTCGGTCAGGAAACAAACAAAAAACAGAAAAAATAAGTAAATAAACTGGGAGGAACGTAAAAACACGAAATCCAATATATATAGTAAGTTAAAAACATAAATAGTACTCCATAGAACACATCAATTTAATATAAAAACTGACAACCAAACAAAAAAGATTAAACATAAAACATACCGCTGATCCAAATAATGTGAACTGTATCAGAAACATTTTAAAACGAAACAAAACCCTATAGGTTAAATCTTGCTGGAGTTGAAAATTTAGTTCTATTGTTATTAGTGTTGAATTTTGGAGCATCTCTCTTCTAGGTCTTGTCATATAGTGTAAATGTCTTAAAGGTAAAGCTGCTTACTTAATGCTTGAAGTTTAGTTAATTCATTTATTTTTAAAATATTGTTATTCTTGAAGATCCTCAGCACTTTCATTTTGTCTTTTTTAGAATAAGATTTTCACCAGATTCTTTTGAGTATTTTCTATAATATTGATTATTTTAATTGTTGTTTTTGTGTATATCAACCATATATTGTTGGTATTCTAATATGGTCACTTCATTTTAGATCAGTGCTTATTGTACACTTTAAATAATTATATTATGTACCTTTTCTATTTCAATATTTTTTAGTTTAAGTTTTTCTTTTCTATAAAATTGTTTTATTTTCTTTGCATTACTGAATACAATATATTGAGTCTTATAGATATATTTACTGACAATTTGTTAGCTTCAAACCGCATGTTTAATTGGTATAGTTCTAAATTAGATAGTTTAAATAGTTCTGAAATGTTTTTAGTAAATAGTGTAAAGCTATTGTTACCGGCAAATCAAGTTAATTTACCGTTTCTTTCTATACTATAGTAAATTATATCATTTATATAGATTATATATAAAATTGGCGAAGTTTTACCTCCTTGAGGAAGACCCCAAGTTATAGCTTTTTTGAAAAAGGTACCATTTACTTGTAGTTGTGTAATTTGGATTTTTTTTTGTAGATAAGTTCTAAACCGATTTTAGGTATTTCCTCTAATCACACAATTTTCTATTTTCCTAGTAAAATTTCATGGTGAACAGTATCACAGGCTTTTCTAAGATAACGAAATATTGCAATTCCAGTTGCCTTTTGATTTATTCTTTTGCTCAGTCAGTGTAGCACTCCCCCAGAATGGTGAACTGTCCGCATGGGCATGTATATCTGTTGCAATTTAATCTTTGTCGGCAGATGTAAAAACCTTACATATAGTTTTCATTGTTGTGAATAATGGTATTTCTTTGCCAACCATGCAGCAGGGAAACCCAGTTAAAGCCATACAGCACCTATATACAATATAGTGTGATTCAGTTCATAAAAAGTTACCGAGTATACACTACGTTATAGATTTCCTTTACTCCTGTTATGCCTATTGTTGCAAAACGTGTCTTGGAAGTATACTGTAGAGTAGACACATGAAAATGGATTATATATAGGAGACAATTTGGGAGGTCCCTAGGCGACTTGATTTCATTCCATAACTGTTCAACGCGTCCAGTCGTCGTTTCCCGCATGTACTGTATATATAAGGATGCGATTTGCAATGGAGACATAAGGGTGATAAATCGTTGTTGAACATCAATTGCACCGCGTCAAAAATAATGAGCTATAGTCAATTTTTGTGTTCCACTTATATAGAGCACACGATCCTCGTATGTAACAATCTCGTGCTCGTTTGCGTACCGATTATAATTTTAAGCGTAAATACAATATATGTATGTTATGCTTCGTACATATACTGACACCATGGAAAATGCAATTTTGACTTGACTGTGGGGGCGTCGTGAACGGTACACACTTCTGGTGTATCTGTTGTATGCTTATATACTGCGCCTATATGGTGCGTTCCGGTACTGTCTGTATATGCAGCTGTTTACAAATGCGATTATTAATTTGGATTCTAATCAGGTTTGTCAGATATACCTGCCGAGTGCTTGAATTACGTATGTAGATTGCATGAAAGTTGGCATATTGGCATTTCCACTTTATTGAATGAAATATGTAACGTGTGTCATCGCAATGTCCTATATTTGCCGAAATTCGTTCTCGTCAATTTTAGGTATAGGAGGAGGCATACTCTACTGTTTAGCCAAGCAAAGAGATGCAGTAGATAAGCGATTACTATGTACTATTGTTATGTACGTCAGAAGACATAATTTCGACGTAAATTGCGAAATTAAGTCTCATAAATTAACCCTTTCGAAGAACAGAACCCCGTGGAAAAGTAGTGGCATAGAAAATGTCAGAAAAAACGGCACAAGAAGAAACATTTGAAGTTCTAGTAGATAGTAGTAGGAGGAGGAGGAGGAAAAGCCGCAGTGGAACAACTGCTCATCTGCCCAATCCTCGGCCCTGAACCCGACCTTTCGGTCCTCCAGAAAAATCCCGCCTGCCTGAGGGACTTTCTCCGTGTGGTTGGCTGCTCGGGTGGCCCCCGCTGAATGACGCAGCCGGCAATACCAACCAACCAAAACCGCATTCCAATACGTAGAGAGTGATGTTATTCTTTTGAAACATAAGAGAATGTATTCTTTTTGTGTGATTCCAGGACCGCCGGAAGGTTTTTTAGATAGGTGTAGGGGGATTCATTGGAGGGGAGTCACATAATCGATTCTATGGAGAATGAATATCGTTTTAACGAAAAATAATTGTAATTTTGTGAGGGGCGCACTAAATAAAAATTCTTAGTTTTATCTAGTAACTTACTTCTCGAGAGAGACGCCCAAAATGGAAATTCTTACTTTTATCGAGAATAACTTTCTTATCGAGAGGGTTGCCATTTTTGTCACAAAATTATTGGGGGAGGGCCACCGGCCCCCCGGTTCCAGCGCCCATGGATTCACATTATCTGCCATCCTACTTTATTCCATTCATTTTGGGGGTTATTTTTATATTCTATCTGCGACAGATTTTTTAATTTTCAGAATTCCGGGGAATCAAAATGGGATGCGATTTAGTCTGGCTGGCACGTAAAAGTGTTGAAACAATCGTTTTTTATTGCCATTTTATAGCTGCGCAAATTTATTTCCATCTCATCAGTTATTAACCGGCGTTCATTTAGATTGCAACTTTATGGGTCGGAATGAAATTATTTTTGTGTATTCCGGTTCGCCAATAAAGGTATTTTTTCTAATAGCAGTAAATGCTGAGGTGAAACGGCAGTCAGAAAGAAGTTTAATTTAACGCATTCAATTGTCGTAAGTTTATTTTAGAAAAAATACACCGCAAGACTTATTTGGTTTGGTTTATATTATTATTTTTCACTTTTTATTGGCAATTTTACTCTCTGATGGCGGGAATGGGTGTAACTCTAGATAGGTGGTTGGCATAAAACCAAGCAAACAAACAAACATTTTATATTTCTATAGTGACGTTATCAGCACGATCTCTTGAGATATACAGTACTTCCTCAGAATGCATGCTTATCTTTACAACTATTTCCTTTTTCCGTTATTTATTGTTTATGACGCATTGCATTGAGAATCTGCATAGTGGCACAATTATCTTATCGGGGCGGCGAGTCACATGGTTCAGCGTCAGTTTTTTCTACTTCTTAAAAATGAGTATATATACAGTAGCTATATATAGAACCGAGTAAATTTTTAATGCGAGACAATGTTCGATTTGAATTGGCCAATTGTTTATCGATCTTTGATCTATAATTGTTAGCTCTCATACAGTATATAGGGGTTGCCAAAATCAGCTTTTAGCATTTTTTACTATGAAATAAAAACGTCAAAGACTTTATCTACAAGAATTATGTATTCGCTCTACTGCGTTGCATTTATGCATAAACATGAAATATGATAATAGTACGTGTGTCAAGGATTTCCTCAAACTTTCCGAGTTTCTCTTTCTGTTTTTAACTTTTGCTGAGCAGTCAATCCACGTGGGACCACCATCCATTATAAGGCATTTCTTTTAAGACTATATCTGCTAATATTTCAAAGAAAAAACTAGGCGCGCCGTGGAGTACCAATAGTTTTTGCTTCTATATTGCTCAGAGGAACTCAATAAGAAATTATCGTTTTCAGTTGGCTGTCTTAATTAAGCGTTCACCATTTTAAGGAGAGCAGAAGGATGTCTTAGGTATTCCAGAACCAGACTTCGTTTGTGTGAGGCTCATTCTGCATCATGAAGAAATTCTTCAACGATGTCTTGATTTCGTCGAAGTCTTCTTACATCATCACCCTATAAGCTTAAGTACGTAGCTAGTATTCATTTTTAATCACTTTTGCAGACAGGATATTGTCTTTTCTCAGTAAAAAAACGAGTAATTAATATGTCAAATGTAAAATAATCTATGGTCAGTCTATCATAAAAATGGGTGTGTATTCTATGGATGCACATATATAGAAAGCTAAAGGCTATAAACAATAGATGCATATTATGGATTTTGAAAAGAGTTCTAACGGCGTGTTTTTGTTTCTTACGCCCGAAAAAAACTTTTCGGAAGTATTAAAATATTTGACTGTCATGTGCTGTATCTTAACATTTGGCGCATTCACGGGATCGATTATCATCTGCTGCACCGTATTGTTTTTTTAAGATTCTGCTGAAAAACGAAAGATATGAATAATTATATGATAAACATCTCTTCCTACCTGTATAACAAACTGGTATTGGCGATAGGATTCAAGCAGAAGGGATGGTGCAGCCGTCAAACAATTCGACCGCTATTATCGTTTCGAACCTCCCCATTTATGCATTGTAGCTATCAGTTTCTAAAAATATAAAATTCGAATTCTACGCATAAATATTGATCCAATCTTTCTTCGTTTTCTGCAAAGATTCATCCATCAAGAAAGCTCCCAGTAAGCCCATTGATGGTAAGAAGCATTTTAATTAATTGCGCATGGGCGAAATTAATAAAATACTTCTTACCCATCAATGGGCTTACTGAGAACGTTTTTGATGGATGAATCCTCGCTGAAAACGCTGTAAGATGTCCTAAAATAGAGAGTTAAGTGTTGAAGTTATAGGGTGAACGTTGTGTTTAAAAAATATATATTCGAATGTAAATAAAAATTTAGGCGCCATTTTCAGATTGGCTATATTTATTACCTTGTTAAACTGATTTGTGCAGTTTTTACTTGGAAATTGTTTAATTGTATGCCCGTCAGTATATCGAGCATTAATCATTCACTGAATTGAACATTTTCCGCAAAGATTCTATGTCATCCATTCGTTAGTTAGATTTAAAAAATTTCGTTTACCATATTGACGGATATTATAGGCAAACGAGCCTGCCAGACAAACATATCAGGAGAAATATCTTTGGGATCTACAAATTGGAAATTTGGGACTTTAACGCGGGGGCTGTATATAGATTTACTCTGGAAATTTTATTACTTTGAATCGCATGCTGAAAATCTGCACATGACAAATCAAATATCGAAAAGGAAGGATTACCGTGCACATGACAACCAACAGCCAGATGTAGAAGATGGTAGAAGTATATTTGATATGCTCTTTTATTCCCTTATGGCGTCTAGAATTTCCCATATATTAAAATGCCAGAATCAATTTGTGGCAAGAAATTTAGAAATATAACAGCCATATTGAAATTATCTGACTGCGGTTTTCTAATATTTTGCAATGTTATTTGTTTGTCTTATCATTGTAGCACGCTTTTTAAAGTTTTATTTTTTCGAGAATCTAATCACCTGAGGATGACAAAATATATTCGTTTCGTTTATATTGCTTTCCTCCAAAGCGAACAGACTTCAACTGATGCTGCTGAAACTTAAATATTAGACGACAGTCAGATTCTCGAGACACAAAATGGCTGTTTTGTTCAAGACAAACTAGTTCTTGTTGCAAACACAGCCTAACACGGCGATGAAAATCGATGTTTTGAGGGGTCTGCCGGTCCACCAGCTGTTTTACGTGCCCCCGAGCTGATGGGGATCGATCAAGCGCTAGAAGCGACAACAAGACCATCCGAATTCATCTGGACTCGAAAGTTGCCGTCCAACGCCTGGAGAGAGGAGCCATACACCAGCAAGGCAAAATAGGTAGCAGGATCTGGGAGAAGTTCGAGGACATCGGGCGCTGAAACGGTGAAGTCCAATTACAATGGGTCCTTGCACACTGTGGAATCTCCTTCAACGAACGAACGAACATCCTGGCCAAAGAAGGGACAAATCGATCGGAGTGCAATCCCGATCGACAGGGACACGGCGAGCAGGGTCGTAACTTGGAAAATACGCGAAGACTGGATATCCAACAGAAGAAAGGGCTGGCACCAGCGTATCTACTACCGAAATTGGCCCAGACCAACCCACGCCAGCAGAGATAAGGCGATCAGTGTCCACCAACTGCGCACTGGCCCCTCCACCAGGGTCAGAACACCTATCAGCACCGGACAGGTATTGCCCCGGATCCCGACTGCATAGGATGCGAAACCAAGGACTGCGCGACGATTCTGTGCCAAAGCTGTGGCGAATCGGTAGAAGATGCGGAGCATCTCCTACTGCAGTGCCCTCGCTTGGATAGAGCAAGGAGAGACATCTTTGGGCCGTTCCCGATGACAAGAAGGCGACAAAGTCATCCGTTTCCTGGGGGCCCTAGACCAGTAACCACCGCGGCTGTTACACTTTTGACGGCCAGGAGCAACAAAAACAATAACAACAACCGTTGTGAACATCTGATCGAATGATTCTCGTGCCGGTGGTCTATGCCAATGAGGTAGTGCGACTTCTTGTTACCAAAACAGAGTTCCATTTTGGAACTCTTTCATCTCTCGTAACACTGGTAACTGAAATTGCCTGCCCAAGTTCTCAGGAATCTGACTTTCATTTATTAAGTTTCTGCTGCATCGGCTGAATTTGCTCGATTTGGAGCAAAACAAAATTTGCAAGTTACTTTTGGACACCCTGTATACTGTAGGTTGGGCAGTTGACTAACTTGGGTGTATCGTCGAGAAAAGCTTAGCAGAGATAATCATTCTGTTCTCTCCCTGTGTATGTGTGCAGAGCGGTGTAGATTTGAATTCGGACCATCTGGCGAACAGTCCGACCTGTGGCAGGCATTATCGGACAACCTCCTCTCCGGACACTTCGGATAGGACCTACGACCAAGTGCTCTTCGACTTTCTCAAGGTTGATCCGGAGAGTTTCGCTGTGAGTTTTTCTCTATCGATCATTTCTAAATTGTTAGCTGTTTGTGTAGAGTATAGATCCCCACACATAGTGTTAGTTAAGCACTCTAACGGTTTGATGATATGCGAATTGCAGCTGTTTATTTGAGTAATATATTCTGTCTCTTGAGAAACAAAAGGACTGTCGCAGCCACATGTGGCCGTTTTTTCTTGGCGAAACCTCTTTTCTCTGTGTCCTCTTTCCTTATCTTTTCTGTTTGCCCCCTTTCTTTTTTCTCTATCATTCACTCTCCACTTTTTTCTCCTTTCTCTCTCCTTCCCTCTTCTTCTCCGGGTGGCACCGTTCCCACTCTCAACCGGCACTGATATGGCGGGTCCCTGCCTATTGGAGGCGGTCCATCCCTCGCAGGAGTCTCATAGTCTCGTTAGGGTTCGTTCCTCAGGGTTCTGTCCAAACTCTGGTTGTAGCCGAACAGTGATTTATGCAGTCCAATCCCTTAGGCACACTCTGTTAAAACGTGGCGCACATTGTCCAAGACGGCACACGTTGGGCACTTCGGGGTCTCCGCTCTTCCGATCTTGTGGAGGAGTTGCCGGTACGACACTTCTTGAAACCTGTTCTTTGTTGGTTTCTTCTTCTAGATCTGTCGCCTTTCAATATACTGCCACACCTTGAACCTCGCCGTGTTCTCTCTTTCTTCGCCGTGCTGTTGGTTGGTCGGTTGGTTTGTGGTCCCACGTCCGGACCTACTGGTCCATATTGCCTAATCGCATGTGACCAGTCATCCTGAGCAGTCTGATGACTGAGGAACCCGTCAGATCTCGCCGTGCTGTCGTCAATTGCGGCGTCCCTTTGGGGAGTTGTGATGCTTGCTCCTTCTAGTCGATCGGAATCTTCGTTACCTTCTATGCTGCAGTGACTAGGCACTCAGTGGAAATCGAGATGGGCGGACGAACTTATCTGGAGAATTTTCGTCCAAACATCACTGCATAGGGAGTCCCTCTGGTCAAGAGGGCTAGCGGAGAGTCTCTGTATTGCCGATTTTGAATCCGAGCATACACGGACCACGTTCACTTTCTCTCTTTCTCCGGGAGGTCGGGGCGCTGACCCGTCCCTTCGACCAGAAAATACATCAACTGACTGTCGCACACTCGTCAAATGACACCGTATCTATGCAAATGTTACCGAACTGTGTGTGTTGGTATCTCTACAACTGTGTTTAGTTGTTATCAAGCGACATCGATCTAGCAGTAGTACAGTTGTCCACCATTGTCGAGATTTAAACACTGCAGAATTAATTAGTGGGAGGGATTCTTCTCTAGTTGATGTTGGCACAGCATATAGATGCATAATGTCGTGACATTTTCCTGATCTTCACTACACCAATCGAGATAGACAGAGAGGCAGCAGTCGAAAACTCTGTATTGGTAGTATATCGTTCTCTTGGTGGTTCTGTTCGGAGACCGCCCCCTCCCTGCTAAGGGGCTTTGATAAACTAGGAATGTACTGTAGTCGCCAGGGAACTTCCACGAATATCATTCAAGATAAGGAGGCTCCCTTGCGGGATTCGCTCACCCACTCGCCAAATAGAAAATATTGGTTTTGAAAATATCAGCTAGATTTGTTACATGTATTTACTCTTTCTCTGTTCGAGGTACAGTCTGATTAGCGCGTGGCGTTTCTGATGGCAGCATGAAATCTTCCTCTATTTCTTTCATTCTCTTGGCTCTTCTGATGCATATGCTGCCAGCACTCTTTCCACCATTCCGTTATGCCTCGGTATAGACAAGCCCAAAGTATGCCTGTTGCACAGGCTATCTATACACGGATACACGGTAACAATAGCCCAGCTGTATATATCAATCAATTTGGTCCTTGTCATGCTGTTTAAAGACACTGCATTTGATCAGATAGTTTTTGCGTTGACTTGAACTTATCTTTTCATCACAATATGAGTTTTAAGTACAGTAGATTGATTGCTATTGTCTCCGAATCTCAATGTGGCATATAGGAAGAAAGAATGAGTGCACCTGCATCTTTTCTACTGTTCATATATTATAGAGCTGTGATTTCTATATACGCTGGAAAGGAGATTCCATTCCCAATGAGCGATTTTACTATATAGTATACACATGTCGACAAACAATAGAGACTAATTTAGACTTATTTGACGTATCCCGCAGTTTATAACTCTATATTAAAGACATTGATGACGTCAGAGTTAAGTTGTATTTTTGATCCCTGTCTGAAATAAAAAATATCTATAGTCGTTTCAATACTCCTTTGAAACTACTGGACAGAATTTTCAAACACGCAGCCGTCTACGAGGCTAGCTCAGTGGTAATCACGTTGGTTCGAATCCCGAGAATCGTTAGATTGTGTTAGTTTGAGAAATAAGGCTGTTCTAACATCTCGTCATTCCATAAGATTAATAGAGCTATAACAGGAAGGCACAATGTCACCCGCCCGGAGCAATGTACCGACTCCGGCAGCCTGAAATGAATACTTGGGTGCCAACTGGGATAGGACACAGGTAGTGATGCGAGAAATGACAGAAAAGAGAGTTAACGGTTTCTTTTTATTCCACAATCTGACATATTTCGCAAATATTTACGATTAATTCCGCGCGTAATGTAAAGTAATGGGAAAATGAATCAAATTGAGGAGCCTCCTATTTGAAATCAATGACCGATAAAAATCCGCAACTGCTATCTTTTAGATAACAAGTAGGATTACCCGTATAGCGTTAGTAATCTTATCTATAATAAGAAATTTGAATTCTGTAGTATATTGATTTAGCATCGCAGCAATCTCCATTCTCCTAGTTAGTTCATTTCGCATTGCCATCACTAATCGCTTATTCTGTAGAATTCAAATTCCTGCAGCATATTGATTTAGCATCGCAGCAAAAAACATGGTTTTGG
>JAUYWV010129779.1:0-11189 GCA_032274565.1 Nematoplana nigrocapitula
CGCCCCCCCCTCTCTCTCTCTCTCTCTCTCTCTCTGTCTTTCTCTCTCTCTCTCTCTCTCTCTCTTTCTCTTTCTCTCTCTCTCTCTCTCTCTCTCTCTCTCTCTCTCTCTCTTTCTTCTTCACTCTTACACACTCACGAACTGTTTTCTGAAGTAGTATCTCTCTAAAAATGCGGATTAGAGGGTATAAACTGGATCGCGTCAAAGTTAAAGATACACTTTTCTTAATTAATACAATTTTTGCAGTTAAAAAACCCGGAATGTGCCCCATGACTGACCTGAAGAAGCTGACGTGTGGTTGGAAATTGTGCACTGTCGATGCGCACTGCAAGGGTCAAGAAATCTGTTGTCTGTGCAAAACGAGCGGGGTCACATTGTGCAGGCAATCGGGAAATTGCACTGAGTTTCCGTAAGTATAACGTAATGTACCTATATATAGTGATGGTATGATACAGTATCAGGCATCTATACATTCTTTCAAAGTCTTGTGAGTTCAGCTTTTTATAAGTCTACATATAATAATCGTTCTAATTGTTTAATCTGCGTACTTTACAGTGTCCGAATGTGTGTGTGTGTGTGTGTGTGTGTGTGTATGTGTGTGTGTGTGTGTGTGTGTGTACTGCTAAAAAAATAACAATGAATATTTCACAGAAATTGACAACAATGCAGCCTTCTGAGGAATTAATCATATGTTAACTGGAGAAGCTGGCAGATGTTTTCCAAGTTATCTTCACGTCACTTACAGTAAACGACAAGTGGAAAGCATTCTCTTTAATATCGCGTGATATTTCACATTCTTTCTCAAATCCATTTAGAAGGCCGCAGTAAAAATAAAAAAATAAGAGACCTTTTATGCTATGCATCGGCAACGGAATATTATAATCATAGGGGACATTTTCTAGAATTGCTTCGGAATTAATAAAGGAAGCAATTTTGCTTTTCCTTTGCGAATACGGTTAGAGGAAAAAAGCTATCTAATGTCATTCATTTCTTTCAATGATAATGTAATCCATTTGTGTGGTATCGATATATTTGTCTCACTTTCAAAGTCGACTGCGGGTTATTAATTAGAAGAACCGCTCTTGTTTAAAAAGAAGCATTTTTGCGATGGAATAGCAACATACTTTATATTTACTGTACCTCATAAAACAGACGGAGAAAGCGAAGAGAAAGTGTGAGAGAGAAATACTGCTTGAATTACTCGATATTATTGAGAAAGAACTTGGGGAATCAAAGCAAAAGCCGCTAATTGAATTACCAAAGGAAGTCGGATAATTCATACAGTGGAAAGAAAAATAATCCAAGTAATCTTGACTAATACACAGCGAGCAGAAGAAGGCTGAACACATTTACATGTATAATTAATAACAGTAAACTTTAAAACAGTGTTTGTCGTTGTTCTTCGCTGAGAGAACTGTTTATTTTAACGGGAACACTCTACATTTTGCTATTAATATATTTGCCTGAAGAAAGAAAATCAAAATTATTCACAAGGAAAGGTTGAAATTTATGAAGTCTATCCTATACATTATTTTGTAAAACGTTGAACATATCCGAATATGTAATTGAATAATTATTTTATTTTTTCAAAAAATAGGAATTCTATTTGGGCAGGAAGAACGCTGTTTTGATCGATAAAGATATCTAATTAAACAAGTATTGGCATTTCTATATAGATAAATACAAATTCTGTCTGCCTGCCTGAAGATTTAAACGTGCAATTGAGAGTGACATAGGTTGGTCAAATTTGCTCCATCCGTGGTTTAAAAGATTACATTTGTTAAAACCATTGATAGCCTCATTAATTTCTGGGATTTTGAATTCCGTAATATACGACTTTTGCTTTGCTATGCTGCACCAATATTTTGCAGAATGAGGGGTTCAATTGCGATTATTAATCTGACAGCTGTCGTATGTTTTATATAATTATGTTGATATTTATGTTGATCGCTGTTATCGAGTAGCAGTTTTATGCTTGATGGTTTCCCGCCCGTAGTGTGCAGATATTCAACTTGTTTATTTAATTAAATATGAAATTATCGGTCGTTTACAGCATTCATTCGAGCTTCCTTGACCATAATGTATTCAGTAATTATAAAACTATAAGGGTATGAGAAATGATCATTAGAAGAAGTCAATCTTCGTAAATCTGGCATATTTAAACAAATTGTTCCAAGCCACGCACTTGCTTCGATATTGGACTACTCTTCTCTTACAAGCATCGCAGGTCTGAAGATGCGAATTGATTGCACTCTGACTCTTCTTGTGGTCCTTGCTTCTGTTCATCACCAGGTGTCATTTGGCGCGTCCTAAATTGAACATGCGTGGATCACTCAAACAACACTTGATTTGAGAAAAAGAAATAGCGTCCTTCAGTCCATTCGGACTGAATCACAGTTTGGAACTCCTAATCAATGAGGCTCTCTTGATTCTGATTTGAAATTCCTATTCAACAATTCCCTGAATAATAACAGGTTTATGATTTAACTTGGATGATAATTTGCAGTTTATCATCCGGTATTTAAATATTATCATCCGATTAAAACAACAGGAAAATTTGACAAATATTAGAAAATCTGAAGTTTAGGAACAGGATAAAATCAATCCATTAAAAGAAATACATGTCAATTCCGGCTGTTTCTATCTTCTTAAATTAAACTAATTTAATCGTTCTACTCTGTCATTGTTCACTTGTACTAAACTTTTGATGTAATTTGTCAGACTTAGAAATTAAAAGCTTCTCGGTAAATAGAAAGTCCAGCTTCTTTTCTCCTAAAGCAATGCTCGTATGTATAGTCTTGCAGTAAATGTGAAAAAAATAATTTGAAGAGCCTGCTCAAATTTCAAACTATAATAAAAATACAAAACTCTGATTTACGTTTGATTTGGAAAGGTTCTATTTCGGTAGGTCATCAAATTATTATACAGCTTCAATTGCTTGCTTTTATTTTAATTGAATTTTCCATACAGTTAATACCTTATCACTACTCTAGATATGTAGTTATTAAACTTTACTCTTTAAATCTTTCGCAGTATTTCCTTTCACTGTCAAATTTATTTTAAACTTAAATCTGAACCAAACTTAATTCGGGTTAGTAAATTTAAAATAAGCATGGGGGAGCGCCGGTTTCACCGTAACGCTGGAAATTAAGTATAAACGCAGAAACGCCAGCGAGGCATTTCCGTAAAATATGCATATAGCCAGTTAAAATTTATATCCAATTTCCCTACAGTGTCATTTTCGGATTAATATTTATTAAAACAAGGATCGGAGAATTGTCTCCCGGCTTCAGTGGAACTCCCAGGGGAGATGCGCTTCTCCACGGTGGCTCGTCGAAACCATGCCGCAAGAACTAATTGGATTTCGTCATTAGACATTCCAGCATTTGCGTGCGTGATCTTGGGCATGTCTGTCCTCGACACCGCTCTCTCCTCCCCTCCGTTATCCCTCCCTTCTTCAAACCTTATTTATATTCCCCACATTGACATCTATCCCTACATGTACATACTGTATATTTGACACTCCGATAGGGCGTACGTTCTGGGCACATCGTGGTCTTGCTACAATATTCTCGAAAGCACAGGAGCACAACCAGATAAACATATAAACACATTCGTAAGACTTTTTGACCATTGGATTATTGATAATAAATGAGATAAATTTATGTGACAACGACGTTGAAGAATGCCAACACGGAGAACTGAACAATAATCAGTCACGCACAATTGCCCAAAATCAATAATCATAACTAGAAATTCATAACTGACTCATGCTGCATGACTCTACCCCATACTTCCGGCCGGCCGATATCTCTTCTACGCGCGTCTCCCAATGCTCGGTCAACACAAATAAACAACGAGCGTAAATGAAACCCATATACTGTATTTAACCAGAATCTAAAGATGATACACTTCGATGCATTTCACAGGTCACCCTGTCTGGTTGTGTCAACGGTTTGCTTATACCACTCATAGTGCTGACTTTGCAAAAATCAATAACCAACTTGTTTATAAAGTCTCCTCACATTGGTCATCTAGCGCGAACTGGTAAAGGAAGTCATCGATTAGTTCTGAGATTTGCTAAACTGAACCGGGGTTTTACATTTGCTATGACTAGAAATCGATGTTTTCTGATAAGCATCGCATGTGAATCCATTTATATTGAGGAATCGTTCTTCAACATAATTAACGAATAGTGCAAGCGAAAAAGAGTGAAAGGTTGAAAGGAGATGAGAGAATGAAAGGTTGAAAGGAGATGAGAGAATGAAAGATTGAAAGGAGATGAGAGAGTGAAAGGTTGAAAGGAGATGAGAGAGTGAAAGTAAAAGTGGGATATAGTATTGAAGATACGGATATGAGCAAGAATAAAAGTGTGAGATAGAAAGAATAAAAACAGAAAATGAGAGTGGACCGGGCAACATATCCTCCCTGATATGGAGTGAAGACTCCAACGCCGCCAGCACAGACAGACAGACAACAAATAAAAAGATATTGAGAAAGAAGATGCATAAAATATATAGACTGAGAAATAGACGGTGAGATAGTGAGATGAATTGAGAAAGTGTACGAAAAAGTAGGACCCGCGTACTGCGCTATAGATGGCAACGAGCGAGCCCATCGGCTGGCAGCTTTGGGATCCCAGAAGACCAGAGGATCTAAAAGCTGCCACACTGGGTGACAAAGTCAAGAATTCGATGTCAGCTTTGGGGCTGACAAGCAACTGAACAGGCTTCAACAGAAGTCCTTTCTTTTTCGTTTCCAGCATTACTACATAGCTACCCTATCCCGGCAGGAGCGTTGGCAAGTTGTCACCCATTTATACACTTCGGGCTGACGCCCTACTCGGGGTCGGTACACCGCTCCGGGCGAGTGACATTGTACCTCGCTGCTCTATCTATAGACACCATTCACAGTTCGAAGGTTCGCACCAAGCTTATGGACTGGCGAAGTGTTAGAACCAGATTATTTCACAATCTAACACCACCAAGGCAGGCGGATCAACCAGACTGCAAATGGTGTCTTCAGTGGTAACCGAACCCGCGTCACCAACGTTAATGCGGTGACCGCGGCGAGCTGGATTACCACTGAGCTAGTCCTGGTCGGAAGGGTCGACCATCTGAAACTGCACCAGAGCCCACGAAGGTGTCGCAAGTCAACTGAGGGCTGGCCATTTCATCCTCTTCAAATCTACACGTCACTGACTCGGCAAAACTAAAAAGCCACATGCGAGGATTGTGGGGAAGCCGCAGAGAGAGAGAAAGAGCGGAGGGTCTTCTGGGCGTTTGTCATATGCGGATATCCCTTAGAGAGCGTTGTTTTGTTGGTCAGTCGTTCGACCTCAGTTCTGAATTAAACAGTTCAACCTTGGCGAACAACTTTCGAATGGCGGAAGTAGAAGAAGGGAGGAGTGAGAAAGCAAAAGTAAAGTGTGTAAGGGAATGAGAGATACTCTACAATGACGCATCATGGGGTCGAGAACTACAATAGTATTACACTATTGCCAACCGCAATCCACCACCAATAATCCGCTGCCTTCATTTCGTCGTTTAGATTTGGCTGCTGTCCAGAGGGCAATATAGCGGCCACCGATGAGTTCCACCGGAGCTGCAGATCTACGCCGCCCCGCATTGCGAGCCGAGATGATGGCATCGTGGAAGGGAAACTCGGCGGAGCGTTGGAGTTGATCTGTCGAGTGTCCGCGGCACCCAAGCCCGCTATGGTTTGGTGGCATTCCAAGTAAGGCCCAATTGAGTCTGGCTTTTTGAGGAACCTTTTCTTCGTATTGAATGTATTTGCATTTTTAATCATGTAAAGTACAAAAAATAAAATCCACTTAAAATGTTAAAGGCCACTTGTAAATACGTTTGTGGAAACAAAAACTATTCTGACAAAGTTTGTGATTTATCCTAATTCATTATTTTCATAAAATAGTCAATAACAACAACAAAATATTTATTGACACCACTTTCACCGCGACTGAGATATGCATATCAGGAAAGGTAACCACTCAGAAGATTATTTACATATTTAAAAAGTAGCATCCTACAAAAATACTGGTCTGTGGATAGCATAGGAAACTCACAAATCATAAAAAGCAATTAGGTCTAATGTTTTGACCAACTCTGTACGTATAATTTCTATTTTTTTACATGCAACCCGGATAAATTCAGTAGACAGTATAATGTTGTCCAAAGAAACCAAATTACATTTAACGTAAATTTTGACTTTGTAGACTCTCACAAAGAAAATACACCATATAAACCAAGAAATAACTATCGATAATTCAACAGAGAAAAAGTACAGAGATGTTACAAAAGTAAGAAATAGGCAATATTGGGCAAAACTGTTGAACATCTTCAGTAAACCTGGGACTGAGACGCGATAAATAAATAGATCCGCCTTTGCTCTCGTGTTCTTTATTGCCATACATGTACGGCTATTAATTTTAGGGGGGAAATCCACCCTGTACGACTTTATGAGAGACTGTATGTTTATTAAAAAACGACTCTCTTGCCCAGCCTGTAGTACTATTCAACATTGTACGAAAAGCAAAGTCTATTCTACCTGAAATGCCCATATTAACCAAATAATTGTACACAAATCGACTACCAAAACCAACATTCGCATCGGGTAACTAGCGGCTAGACGTTTCGGGGCATCCCCCCGAATAACAGATACCCCGAAACGACCAGGTCACTTCGTGAGACATCGCGTGAACTTAAAAATGGCACTGCCCTTGCCGGCTGCCAACTTCGCAAGAGTGCTCCTCCAAATCGATATTATTCACTGCTAGTAAGCAATGCTACTAGTACGCTGCAGAGGATATTAAAATGCATCGCCGTATTGGTGTGTTTATAATCACAGCGCCAAATAAATAATACAGGCTTCATATTCACGGCGCCTAAGGTAATAGGTACAATGATTAATTCATCGCAATATACTACATTGTCAAAGAAGCCCTGTACTTTACATGTACTGTTATTAAAACCCCGTACTCTTATTTGATTTCAATAAAATTTCAACCCCGTATATGATTGTTTAACCCTGTACTCTTATTAGAATTTTCACAGTTTTACAACCCGTACTGTTATTCACAACCGTACCGCTATTAGGAGCACAAGAGTAATTCAATATCGTCAATTATAAAGGCGATATGAAGAGCTGTATCGTGTCTGTTATCGTGTAGCAATAAAGTATCGATAAAGTGTTCAGCGCAAGAATCCCAAAAGATTTGACGGCATTGCCATGATAGTGCTAGCCTGATCACAAACCAAAGTGACTGACATGGCGAACACATCACAAATGTTAAATGATGAAAAGGGAAACCTTTCCTCAGAACCAATCAATGAGATAAATTGTTTTATATAATCAGATCAGATTCAAACACCAAACGTGCACGAAAAACACTTTTGCATTCACAAAATGACCCATTTAAAATTTTGAAACAGTTTGAGGCCCATGGCTGCGCATGCACACATGTAGATGTACAAAAGAATTGTCTGAATTCATATATGTTCAATTACCCGGCTCCTAATAGTTTTTAAAATTATAACAACCACACAGCCTACAATTTGATTGTGTATACTTTGACTATTCGACACGAAACACGGTTCGTCGGGTATTTGAAGATATCGCGTTGTAAACGGAATTGCTATTTATAGTGTCTTTTCTGTAGTTATACAGATAATGTGAATTTATTTTATCATATCCCAGACACTAAAGCTATGTTCTTTATAGTTCTTCTATGATCTTGCTTGAACTATATTGTAGGAGACACAGATTTTTCTGTCACTGTTCCTTAATGTAGGATTATATTCAATTCGTGAACATATATTTCTACCATCCAAACATTATAAATAAAATTATTAAAATATAATATTTTGTATTACTAATAAGTGGGAACTAATAATTTTTATAATATATTTTCTACACAGGTATTATAGTAAAAACAATAACAGAGCGTTTATTATTCCTGAATGGAATTGAGACGATATTCTCTTGTTAGAAAACTGGAAGTTCGGTTGTGGCGAAGATGTAAGTAGATTACCATATAGTTTTTTTAAACTTTTCTGCAGCATTTTCAAGGCGGTTTTGAAAGCATTCAGAACCGCAGATGATTTTACTGGATTTTGTCATTGTTCTTGACAGGTGGAGTCTGTAAAAAGCATTAATATACAGAACTGACATATATTCCAAAACGTTATGAATTAATGTACGTATTGTGGAGCATTATAAGGTTAATTTTTGTGAAAAACTTAGAAGATGGAGTTTATCGACTGACTTCTCTTATTGTTTTTTTTTATATAAATCGTCCAGCTTCATTTATCGTCGATGTACTGTATAACATCAGTTTTAACGCTACAAAATATTCTGGGCTGAGTATCCATCAGTGTAGTAGAAGTCAGAGGATCATTAATTACCAACCTGTCTATCCGTCTTCCTGGTAATACCGGAACTCGACGTCAACTAACGATTGCCTGATGACGGGCTACAAAGCACAAATGATTTCCCTTGGATCCAGTGGGGCGAATAGCCTTATTTTACATTGTTTTACTTAGAATAAAATATGTGATTAATGGGGATGCATGTTGGTTGACTTGACTGCACACATACAAAAGTCCAAAGATGTGCAGTATACCTATGATAGTATTTACGAGCAATTTGACTCATTATAACCCAACAAACAATTGGTAAAAGGATGCGCAGTCTCTTTGATACAAAAGAGGGTAGAAATGAAGGTGGAATGGAAAGGAACAAAGGGAGAAGATGTGGAGGAGAGCAAAAAGAGGGCGCTAGAAAAATTGAAAAGAGAGGAGTATGACGTGGTCATATACACGGACGGGTCAGCAAGAGAAGGAATGAATGATGGGAGAGGCGGATGTGTGATTACGAAAGAAGGATACGAAGCACCAGAGATGAAAGAAAGTATAGAAGTAACTGCGTGAAGGTTTGCTCTTCATTTCAGGCAGAGATGGTGGCGTTGAAAGAAGCATTGGGATGGCTGAATGAGAATAAAACAGAATGGAAAAAAGCGAGTGGTGTCAGATAGCTAGTCGAGTCTGAGTGTGGTGGAGAGCAGTAAGGGAAAGAATAGAAATGAGCTTATAGATAGGGTGGAAGAAGAGTTGGTGAAGATGAGTGAAGAGGGGAGGAGATTCGAATTGACGTGGGTGCCCAGTCACTGTGGGGTTGAGGGAAATGAGATGGCGGACAAAGCGACTGAGAGAGCGGCGAAGATGGATCAAAAGGGAGTTCTATGCAGCTATGCTGCTGGAATGAAAAGAAGGGTAGGAGCCTAGGAAGAGAAGAATAAATGGAAACACGAGAGGATGAGGAGAGCGTATGGAAAAGAAAGAAGTGAAATCTGCTGAAATGGGGGGGTAACGAGTGGGACAGGGAGGAGATGGTAAGTATGATCAGGTTGAGGAGCGGTCACTCGCTAGAGTTGGAAGCGTATAGGGTTAGAATTGGTCTGGTAGAGGAGGGAAAATGCAGATAATGCGGGGAGGTGGAGGAGAATACGGAACATGTGTGGAAGTGCGATGCCGGGAGGAGAAAGAGAGCGGAGCTGGAGGTGAGGGAGCTGAGCGATGTGTGGGGAAAACACGGGGAACCGAAGAAGTACTGGACGTGGTAGAGGAAGGTACGACTCAACCATGAGGATGACGACGACGACAACAGCATCAATGTTATGTATGCTTGTTTGAATACTTTCGGCGTCCAATCAAAAGACTAAATATATTTTTTATAGTCTACTAGGAATAAATCTCCCAAATATTCGTTATTTTTCAAAAGGGCTTTCAAAACGTAATATAGATGACAACATAATTGGGGAAATAATAAGACTACAAACTGTTATTTGCTTAATTTTTGTCTATGTTGTAAACACCATTGAGTCTTTTTTACTGCAAAATACTACCCGCTCCGTCCTAAACCTCATTGAAAATATATGGGGGAATTTAATGTGTGTTCTTGCCCATAATACTCCAACAAACAAGAAAGAGATGATAAGTAAGTTGCTGAAGCTATAGTTCTATGATCGGATCGTACGTCTGCAGTAAATTCCATGCCTCAGAGGCTTGTCAAGGTCATTGCTGCCAAAGAAGGACACATAAAATATTGGTTGTTCTTAGATGGACTGTTGATGCATTGACTCTTTTTAGTGAATATTGTGTATACGAATGTTTTCTTTTCACTAGTCAATAAAACGATTCATATCACGGTTTCCTATTTTCTCACATCTGGCTAATAATTTACCAGCACCACTGTATGTTTGTGCTACATATACTGTATGTTGAAAATAAATTTTCTCGGCTATATTTGGTATCAACATAATCAATATACTGTATGAAGGCAATCATTAAAGTACTCTATGGTGCCGGGAGGAATGAATCAATGGAATGAGGACGAAATAGTGGACTTATTGGTCCTTGTTATCCCAGTTCATTTTATATTTTCCTTGCAATTTCAAGCGATAACACTCATTTCAATTATAAAATCTTCTCCGTCCGTGTTGTATTGTTGCAGCTCTCAACAAATGGTGGATGTCATTCGCGACCCGTCGGGTCCTTATTGGTCGGGAAACCTGGTCCTCAGCCGTCTGGACACGTGGCATTCGGGTACTTGGACCTGCGGAGCGCAAAATTCAGAGGGAGTCGTCGAACGCAAAGTACTCGTCGTTCTCAAACCGAAATCGTCTCCCTTCTGGTCCGACATGCTTGATGTCCCCGGATTTCCCTGCCGAATCGGCCGACCCGAGTTGGGCTGCTGTCAGGACGGCCGGACACCGGCCCAGAACGAGCACCTGACCAACTGCCCGACCACCCCGGCCCGCCTTCAAGTTGACCAACCGGAAGATGTGACCCTGCCCGCGGAGGTGGGCGGCAGTCTGAGACTCACCTGCCCGATTATTGGCGTACCAAAACCAGAATTTTATTGGTTCAAAGGGAAGTAAGTCGCAAGCAGTGGAATTTTAATTATTAGCTAATAGGTTAAGGGTGTCGTGTATATTAAGTACAGATAACTATAGTACAGGGTGTCCAAAATATACGCACAATATTGAATGTAAAGAATATTGTACTGCATACAAATTATTGAGAATTCTAAACCGTGATCTATTAATAGTTTTGGAATTTCCAAAACTGATATCGATTGATAGTTTTTTGAACTTCCAAACCGATGTCATTAAA
>JAUYWV010129790.1:0-11188 GCA_032274565.1 Nematoplana nigrocapitula
CATCAACAAGCACAGGTGAATAGGGACAGTCATTGTAATATAGTGCGGCTCGCGTTGAATATTCTCGTTCGGAAAAAGAAAAGAAAAGATATACCAGAAAAAGTGGACAACTGTGGACAACATTTTGCCATGTGTGTGTGTGTGTGTGTGTGTGTGTGTGGCCTCGGGAGGTACCAACTTTTCACAACCTATACTGCCTATACTGTAGTTGATTTAGAAGAAAGTGAGGGAAGTGTATTTAATTTGAATACTGATGTGGCCGATGCTTTGGGAGTGTTGGATACTGAAATTGATGCCGAGATAAAATCTGAAAAGAGATGGCCAAAATGAATGAAAAGAAAGAAAATGGAAAATCGCATTTGGTTCGTCGTCGTCATCAGGTCTCTTCTCCGGACCGGAGGTTAACTTTTTTTCGCTTCAGTAGCATAAATGTAAATTATTTTTAGACACATATTTCATGTAGTTCAATAACGTTGATTTTCACTTTGAATATTAAAACTTTATTTTCTTTGGCACAGCTTTGGCTGGTATTCTTCGGCGATTGAAATATAAGGTAAAATTGATTTTTTTAATAATACTTGTAGCCTATGTATTTAATAAATTCAATCTTAATTCAAATAACAGAAAATGTCAGGGTACAATAAAGAAATAAAGTATTGCATTGGTTAAATTATCCAAAATTGAAATAACCAAGTTTGATTGTGTTCTTCTGAAGTGGACCGCATTTTGGGAGTCGTTTAATTCGGCGGTGAACCAAAATGAGCATTTGAATGATGTAGATAAGTTTAACTAGTTGCTCAATTATTGTCGTGGCTTCTATGAACGAATGGTTGTAGGTAGTGTCAAACAAGCTTTACGAAAGTTTATTGGCAAACTCTTACTAGATAGTTACGTTGTTAACTGAAGTAGAAGCAATGATTAATCCAAGACTACTATTGTATGTGGCCGAAGACCTGGAATCTAGATATTCGCTTTCACCATCTGATCTTCTTCTCAGAAATGAAAGTTCAAGATGCAGCTATCCACTGATAGAAGACGAAGACGATCCAGAGTACCGGCGTTTTCGAAGCTCGGCATCAGATTTGCTTGACATTTGGAAGAAAGGCCAGAAGCACCTTCAGCAATTCTGGAAAATATGACAGAATGACTATCTCATGAGCCTGCGTGAAAGATTTCAGTCAATTCACAAACAAAGTAGAAAATCTCTTTCACGTACACCAAAGATTGATGAGATAGTTTTGGTGAAAGACACGTTGCCTCGTGGAACATGGAAATTGGCTCGTATTGTAGAAACGTATACGGTAAAGATGGCCACGTTAGATCTGTTAAGATCTGTACTCCTTCTGGGAGGTTTTTATTTAGGCCTGTAAATTCTTTGTTTCCGCACATCGAGTGTTTTGTTGTTCACACATTCAAGCGTATTTTTTGTTAAAGCTTGAGGTGTAACCGTTGTTCCCGTTTATGGATAATTGACTTATTTTGTTGTACCAGTTTGGGGAAGGTTGTGTATATTTTATTTATTTATTGCTTTGTTGCGGGGAGTGTCGCGGAATCCACTGACTGTGCGATCGATGTCACTGATTGAACTGTATTCATTAGGCGTGCATCGTGTTAGTTGCATAACTGGTTGTATCATGATTACGTGCGGTACGAAAATAAACTTGTTTTAAAACTAAAATGGTGTTCTCCACGACACTCTGTCGACCGAATTAGGCAAATTGTATAGTTGCGAAAGGCAATGTAAACCTGACAATGTAGCAAATAACGCCTAGAGTCCTCAATAGCATGGGCCACAATTTCATCTGGTTGCCATTCCTCCAAGAGACGTCTTTTCACCGCCTGGCACAACGCTGTCCTAGTCAGCACATGTTCATTCAGAAATATATGATAGATTCATTGACAGTATTTACTAACACGTCTATATATTCTTCAAACGTAGAGTACGCATACATCAATACTACTGTACTTCCACCGTGTATTTTTCGCAGCCCACTATATGTTAGCGGAAATATAAATTAAACCCTCACGAAAGCGTGTCATCAGGTAGGAAAATGGGGTCACTGCTGTTTCGGACCCCTTACCCACGACCACTACCGCCTCGGGGTCCAACAGACCAGCAAGGCGGCGCTACCTACGCTAGACTGTCCCCGCTTTGATTTCCGTTTTGATAATATAACGATCCATGTCGACGCCATCTCCACTGCCTCCTGCAGCCTCTTCACCACATTCCGCTACTCAACACGTACGCCAATTTCACTAAAAAACTCAACGTATACCTGACCACAAAACCTGGACACCCCACCTCCATAAGTGTTATATATCTGTTTTTTTGTGAACAGTGATTACTGACTTTTTAACCCATATTTTTTTATCATCTAGTTCCTGCATTTGTACAGTGCACACTTTTAGGACCTTTTTTAAAGGCTCATACTCACACCCCTTTTGGGATTTTGTTTTACTCTCGTTTGTATCAATGTACTGTAGATTTGTCGAACTGTTTTGCGCACAGTAATGATTTTGCGTAGCTGGGAACGTTATGGTAATATGATATCGATCAACTTTGGAAGGTTTATAGGCTCTGAAAACGCTGTTGAAGTGTTGCAGTGTATGTGATTACAAGGTATTTTCTTACATTTGCACATTGCAATTTGCGTCCTTCCATTCTGTCTGTTTCCAGGAATGTGAAGATAGCAGAAAACTACTGGACGAAAAGACCAGTGTTGACCAGTCTGGCAAAAAGGAATCATCCGAATCCCAGTTCGAGCCTCGCTTGGCCAAAACTGTGCAGGCATGGTTACTTGGCAAGGTATCTAACTTCGACTATCTTATGTTCCTGAATGAGTTGGCCGGCCGCAGACCCGAGGATCCCAACAACCACCCCATGCTTCCCTGGGTTACGGACTTCAGTACCCCGTGGCAGGGCTATCGTGACCTAACCAAATCCAAGTTCCGACTGAATAAAGGTGACAGCCAGTTGGATCAGATGTTCCAACAGCACTTACTGGAGGACGAGAATCCGTCAGTGCCGTCGAATTCCCAGGAAGCGGTGGTGGGACCGGGGGAGGGCTACATAACGAGCCTCTCCTGGGCACCGCACCACGTCTCCGATGTCATGTGCGAAATCACCTACTACTCGTACAAGGCCAGACGCACGCCGCGCCATGTTCTCCAACACTACGTTCGCCCCCAATGGAGACCACAGGAATACCCGAGCAGTATTGAACGGATGTACCATTGGACTCCAGACGAATGCATTCCAGAGTTTTTTACCGATCCCCAGATTTTTCTATCCATTCATCCGGACATGTGCAATCTACAACTGCCCGACTGGTGCTCCACACCGGAAGAATTTCTCAGCTATCATCGGGACGTCCTGGAGAGTGAGCACGTTTCGAGAAATCTTCATCACTGGATTGATATCACATTCGGTTATAAGGTGAGTTTAATCGACGTATTTCCTTAGTATTACACTGTTTTAAAGCATCTGACACTACATCATTTCTTCGTGTCAAGTTGGGTTGTTAGTAAAGCAAGTGAGACACTTTTGATGCAATTTGACCTATTTCTCAATCTAGGGAACATGGTTTCAATTTAGCAAGATGAGCGAAACTACTAAAAGCAAAATGAATCATTTTTCTTGGCAGAAAATGTCGCCGCTAGTTTTACTGCTGTTGACATCTGAAGTTCTAGCTCATCCGCATTCTCCAGCGGTTGACCACTCTTTTAATTCGCTGGATCCGTTGTTGGACCTCGCGGTAAACTCAACATGGAGTTACAGGGTAATTGACATCTTGCCAAGGTACCACCCAGGAAGCTGCTGACTTATTTGGGATATATGCAAATGGATGGCAGCACATGTACCAGCTAATGAAAGAGCAAAGTTATCAGAGAAAGAGTTGATGAAGACAGCAATATATAGAAAGCTCTGGAGAGCCCTGATCGCCAACATCCTCGCCAGACACGATGCCTCGAAATAGAGAGAGAGAGAAAGAGAGACACCTAGGACTACGGGCGGGAGGAAGCGTCTCACTAGCCTGATTGGTTGATATAAGTTTTCCCCGACCCTACTTAGACGAGCAGGACCTCCCTCCCGGGCTACCTTGTGTGGCAGCCGGGAGGGGTAATGGGAGGATTTCGATGGCGCCCATTAGTCCGGACGTTGGTCGTTGGACAAGACGAGGTGGAGTCTCCCAGTCCGGTGGTCGCGGTGTGGTCGTTTCCACTCAGAAGAAGGGACGCCGTAGGAAACGCGTACTTAGTCGCCAAGGCTACCATTGTGCCCTGGGCTCACATCCGCCCGTAGCCGTTAGCTTCCCAGGGGTGCATGGTTGTACCACCAATCAGTCGGTCCCTGCCACTGCTCAGCCTACTGAGAATTGACTCATTGTTTCCACTTCTTTCCCACCATCAGGCAAGAGACCAAACAGGCATTTCTCGTCACCCTCAGGATCTTTAGAGAAGGCTCACTACCCTGATCAACGAGGTCCCGTACCGTACCGTAGCTCTCGGTCTGGCAACTTTTTATTTTGAACGAAAGTGAACATACAAGCAATGTTATGTACGAGGAAGCCCTCGGAAACGTAGGTTCATACCTAGTTCTTTGAAGGTTCACACACAATCATATAGTGACATTCATAATAGCTTTATTATTTTTTCAATGGAGTTAAGAAATAGTTATCAGTCCTGATCTTCAAACTGGTATTCAGGTGGTTTTCAATGTTTTATTTTTAACGTTTAAAATTCGTAAGGGTCTGCCTCTAGTTTTGTCCTGCACCATCCATATCTGTCGAAGAGATCTTTACAACTACATGTATTTGTAGTGATCTATTGCGATGTGCTTCTGTACGCTTATAACTCGAGAACTGTACATGGCAGAGGGTTGCAAAGGGTCTGAAATGAACCGGTGTTTCACTGAGAGTAACATAGGCCTATTAATTGTGCATAATTAATAAAAAATGTATTTAAAACCAGGTAAAAACATACTACGATTTTTTACTACTAATAAATTTGAGAGTAGTATACCTCGGAAGTCATAAGTAAAATAAAACCGTAGTATGTAGTATCAGATTCATAATTTGGCTGTTTCCTAATATTTTATTACTTTATGTATCCCCCGTTCGAAGCCGGGTACCTCCGCTAAGTACAGTTATAATTATTTTTCTTGGAATGGAATATTATAACGGTGTATTTATATGTTGATTTCTCGATCAGTTGTCTGGCGACAATGCGATCAATGCCAAGAATGTTCATTTGCAAATGGTGGACGGCCATCTACACCTGCGCAATTCCGGCACCACTCAGCTCTTCAGTGTTCCCCATCCCAGACGATGTCCACCTGATATTCCTCGCTATTTCGGTCCGATTCGACCGCCCCTCACATTGTCGGAAACTATTAGGGTATGTCAGAGGAAATTCGCTGTCATAGACTAATGACTTCCTAATCGACTTTTTTCGACATCTTTTTGTTTTCAGAGAATGACTGCTGTTGCTGAAACGTCACCTGGAGGCGAGCTAAATGATACCCAACAGTAAGGATTTCTTTCTTACCCTGTGCTGTTTTGTCCTAGATTTTCCATCGTTTGTTGCTATCATTGTCGCAGGTTGAGCATTCATTTACCACTAGACTACAATCCGCTCGCCCTACTGAAGCAATACGAAGAGTTGTACAATTTCATCCGTGAATCTTGCCACTGTGAGCCGCCAACTCTACCAGAACCGGTAAGAGATATACTGAACAGTGATGTATTTTATATGACTAGTTTCAGTGTTTCCATATTCTCTAGTTAATAAAGTATAGGTGTCTTAAAATTGTCGTTTTCAAATTTCATCACAAAAGTATTAAAATACATATAATGGAATGGCGCAACACTGAACTACTATTACAATATACACAATAATTATACACATGAAACAACCAGTTCAAAATAGATATTCCCCATTCCCGTCAATGATATTTTTAGGATCTTGGCGAAGCCGCGTAAATTCTCTCCCCAATTTCTGCCGACTGTATTGCTTGAGGTATTCTCCCAGGTATGTGGGACAGAGTCTCCATCATCGAATTCTCTGTTTCCTCGATCCACCTCCACATTTCGGAATATGTACCGGTCGCATAAGTTCATTCCCGGCGAATAAGGAGACTGGGGAACTCGATTAATGTTGGGTCCAGGCGATAATCATTGGTCAGTCTGGCATTGTGTCGTGCATTATGACGGAGGAGCCTTGTCTTGTCGACGAACAGATAAAATCTGTTGTATGAATGCAATATAGTGTTCAGAATGACATTTTTTGAAGACCCCTATATAAAAGCAAAGCTACTAGGCGATAATATTGTATTAAAATGACCTAAGTTTAAAAACTTCAATATCAGGGTCAGCGAGAATAATTAATTTGTTAGATGAAAAAGCAATTTATTTAAAAATTAAAAAAGATATCACGATAACAATTGTAAAACAGTTGTATATGTAGAAATAAAAGACACGAGTGAAGTGGGGAAAATTCTTTCTAAGAAGGAGATCAGAAGAAAAATATCTAACTGAAAATGTTTTTAAATTTGATTCTTCTTCGAATAGTATTTTCTTTGTACTTGCACTTAAAAACCTTGGCTATTTCTGTACCTAGCGGTTTTGGTAATTGTATATATTCCGGTCCTGAGACTGACTTGATAATTGAAATATTGTTATCACTGAGTGACATCTGTGAAATGAATCTATTCAGTCGCTTTAAACTTGGACAGCTGTTTGAGTTTGAGATCTATTAATAGCGATGATAGTCATTCTATATAATCCTATAGACAGGAAAGATAACTTTTTTATCTACAAATATATATTGGAACTACCAATAGGTAATTTTGTAATTGTTTATATATGTATTGAAATATCCATGACATGACCGCTTATTTCATTCCATTTTTGGTTAGAAAGAAATATCTTTGTGTATTGTTATCGTGCATAACTATGGTAAGAAATGTACTTTGAATTAACGTGATTTTTGCAAATGATAATGAACTTTCAAAAGAATGGCAACTTTAGATAGCTCATCAGATCAACTGTAATGAAATCACTTGTACAAATAGACTTTTATAAGTTTAGAAAGCGTATAGTGAATGTTTATTTATACCATTTCATGATTTTCAGAAAAGCATGGTCGATTTATATGTTGGAAATTGATATTTTATTTCATGTTTTTATTCTACCACATATTGTCAGAATTTCTTTTTACTCCCATTAAAAACATTTTACTATACATTATTTTAAGTAACAGTGCTTTTATTGTCCTAAGGTAATGCTGCTTTTTAGAAATAAGCGCAAGGCTTTGAATTGTAGTAATTAGGTAACTTCAGAAACGCATTCTGGAAACATTTTTTACGACGCATTGTCATCGGTTTGCCTTCTTGCGCAGTTAATATGGTTTGAAACAACTTGGAAATAAGTGCTTTTATATAACTGTAAAGAAGACAACGGTTTCTCTGGAGATTTGAGCAAGCTGAAGTAAAATTGGTGAATAAAACAAATAACACGAAGGAAAAAGAGGAGTGGGATGAACTGAGACGGCGGAAGTGAGGAGCTGAAAAGGCTTGATCAGAAGAGAATGGAAGGTGCCAGGTACACAGAAGTGAGAGTGTAGGAGGGAGGATTCGATCTGCAATATAGGAACGGAATAGAACAGAATTGTAAGGCTAAGTGGTGGTTAGGTGTTTAAATTAATACTATAAGCATCGAATATGTCATCGATAGTCGCAGTGAATTTGAATGAAGCCTGAACAAGACATGGATGAGCAAATGAATTAATTTTGTCTTCAGTCTAATGTGAAAGATCTGTGGGGATAACAGAAGTGAAAGAAAAAGGTAGATAATACAACAGGGGAGGGGAGATAGAGGTATGGGAGTTATTAACCAATTAACAATTAAGGAAATGGATTAATTTTTTTAATATCAGGTACAGTTGTACCAATGTGTTTTGCTAAAAAATATGTTTCGTTATTCTGCTCAAAGGGATCTTGTACAGATACGCATTCATAGTAAAATTTAGAAAACTATATTCCATTGCTTGAAACCAGTTTTACAAATATGAATAAAACACTAAATAATCGGTTCATCGTTGTGTTCATTTCATTTCGCCACCACATATTCATTACAAGGTTTTGTGGACTCAAATAATTTCTTCTCTAGGCTTATTAATCAGTTCGATCTTTCTTTCGCGCTGTTTAATAAAATTGTTAGATGATATCATCTTTGGCAGAAAAGCCACCAAAACTGTGTTGTTCTTTGATGAAATACTAAGATACTGGGTGACCAACTTGCTGACATACCTTAGGGTTTCAGTCGAGTTAATTATCCAACGTATGGGTCCACACATTTCGCAATCAATAGCACAAATGGCATTCGATGATTTAAAGGTTAAATTATCGATGATTCAAGACGAAGGTTCATAAAATATAGCATTAACCCAAAAACTGCGCATTTACACTCGAATGATTATAAACCCATGCTTCCGTTCTTTCGTAATCTTATATACTTTATATCTCTTTTATATTTCTCAGCCGGTTTCTCAAGTACCCATTTTCTTTTAACTTCCTAAAATGTAACGTTCTAAGTAGTTGAATATACTTTAACACTCTATCTGCGGATAAATATTAAAATCTAGCCTTTATGTTTTGTTGGTGATTTCCTATGTAACGACTTCCAGTTGTTTTTCATATAAACTTTGTTAAATGGGATCCATATGACAGGTCTAAATTCTGGTTCATGGAATCGCCGGGGTTAACCTGTATGGAAGCGCTCTAAACAACCATGAACCAGAATTGTGACCTGTTCTCGGCCAATTTAAATCTAGCCAGCCTCCATGTATCATCTCTTTCATCTCCTTCTCCTCACTACCCCTTAATAATAATGCCCAGTGGTTTTGGATTTCGCACTTTATAATAACTTTTTTGCATGTTTTTGGGAAGACATTTTCTTTATGCCTATAAAGCCCCAGAATAACTTATAGACTCCATTTTTTAAACAGAAGAGAGGCGTGAATTTTCAAGTTATTTCTATTTGGTATTTTTTATGTTTTCTTTGGCAATTCCAGATTGTCCTTTGGTCTTGAGTGTATGGACGAGCTTATTTGTTTTTATTTTGCTTTTAATGTTCACATTATTAGGTGATGATCTCTCCCAATGTCTCGCGTCTTAACATTGTCTTAGTTTCAACTTAATTAGTGACAGTCTGGTACCTCTTCTCAACGAGAATGTAGTGTATCTGATTTTGTGGTGAGGTATAGAGGTGATGATGGAATTTTCTATTTTGTACTATGCTTGACCTCAGTTATAGTTAAATTTTGTGGGATATGAACTTACTTATTCTCCGACAGTAATGATTCACCGTTTAGTGGTTGCGTTTATATTCATATCGTATTGGTCGAGGAACTTTACAGTCCCTTGTAGATCAATAAGAGTAGAAGACTTTTCCTTACAGCATACCAATTTTGTGTTCTAAAACCATTTGGGGATAATTGTTGACTTCTGTTTTATTTCCAGCCCTCAGTGACCGTCCCAGTTTTGAAACGCCTCCTGCGTGAGGATATGATGGCAGTCGGGTGTCTGGCGGTGGAACTGCTCCTTTTCAACCACATCAGTCCTGAACAAACATTCTTGCTGACGCAACCGCATAGAATGGCGATTGTGCGCCAGCTTTGTCGGCAACACTGGGCAAAATTGCCGAGGTAATTTGCCATTTTTATAAATTCAACTATAACTGTTTGAGTGGAAAAATAACAACAGCCTCTATACAGTATATTCCGATAGCACATAAGGTTAAAAAGCCACAACACAATTAATATAAAAATGCATTAAATTGGTAATCCATTTCATAGTAGGATCAATTCTCTTTAATTATATCACTTGCAACTATTTCTTATTAATATTGCTTTTTAGTCGGCCTTGATGCGTGGCTAACACTTCGCTAATCCTAAAAACCACTAATATGAATTATTTCCCATTTTGTCCACTGATGTTTTCTCAGTGAAGTACTTATCACTCACTTTGCACAAAGGCCTTCTTGTTGTCTTCCTGCTTCAACTTCCATTTTGTAAATTATAAATAAATCTTTCAGTCTGTGACTTGCATGACTTTGTCATCTTAGATATTATGAGGCTTTTAATTAATCTGAAAGTACTTTTCCTACGAAGCTGCAGGAAATCTTTTGTAAATCTTTTATTTTGAAGCAGTTGATTACCTTTTATTCTATTGGAAGTAAAACTAAAAATTTCATACACAAAAGTCAACTATGGTGTAAAGAACAAAATTCTATGATTGAAATATTTGATAATGTTAGAAATACGTGGGAAATAATTTCGACCTTTCTCTTTCCATCCCCGCTGTAGATGGGTGCACTTGGGTCTCGAACACATCATCTTACCTTTCGAAGAAGAGCCACCAAGTCTCCTTGACTTTATGCCCTCTCCATGTCACATGCTGAACGGCCTTTTCGCCTTCCCTGCCTACATGAACCCTCTACATCTGATAATAACTCGGCTGGACGATCCACCCAAAAGCTGTTGGGACCCCGTCGAAGAGGTGCACGTCTTCCTGAGCAAACACGGCATCGCGCTACCCCGGGATGGCTTGGATCTATTTACCCCACATCTGGTAGAACTGTTCGCCGATCCGGAGTTGGGCGTCAGGGCCGCGTGGAAACTCTTCTCCCCCTATGCCTGCATTGTGGGTAGAGCGGTAGGTAGAAAGGCTGCTGTTTCGGATATTGACAAGATTTCTACTCTCTTCTGCACACTTAACGTTTTATTTGGAAGGGTTGTAAGACCATCCTCGTATGTAAAAAACGGAGAGCTGGCATTTATTACTTGTGTGTATTTGTGTGTCTCTTTTCGTATCTCCTCCTAGGCCATCAATGGGAGGAAGCTAAAATTTTCGGTAACTACCCTTGTTGTTGTTGTACAGCGGGTCTCGTCTGGGGAGCCGGAACTCCCTCAGATACGAGTCCACCGACACGGATTCCTCTGAGAGACCGTGCCACAGGGAGTTGCCCGGTTGCTGGGTCTCGGCGGTTCTGCCCCCCCTCTCCCCATCCTCCGGAAGGGGCCGGGTAACAAACAAACAAACTCGGGCATACAAAGTGTCTCAGAAGGAATGCTAAACCGTTTAATATCACCCAGATGAGGCTGTGTGATTAACATGAAACAGAGGTAG
>JAUYWV010129801.1:0-11188 GCA_032274565.1 Nematoplana nigrocapitula
GAAGAGAAGGACTTGGTGTACTGTACAGATATTGCGCAGCTTCTGCACCAGCTTGGAGTGCCACAGCACGAACCAAAGATTGGAGACTGTTCATTGACAGCAGCAAGCGATTACTGAAATCTGTTCTGCTGCACAACGGCAACCAGTTTGCCTCTATACCCCTCGCTCGCTCGACTACACTGAAGGAGAAATATGAAGCGGTGAAGTATTGCTGGAGAAAATTCGTAATCATCAGCATGAGTGGTTTATTTGTATTGACCTGAATATGGTGAACGTTTGGTTGCTCAACAGTTTGGCTTCACCAAGTACTCATGTTTTCTGGGAATGCGGGATAGTAAGTACACTGCTCAGCATTACACGAAGAAAGATGGGACTGTATGGGAGGAATTGGTGTCTTGCAGAGCAAGGAACGTCATCGAGAACCCTCTGGTGGACAGTGACAGGATGCTCTTCCCACCGCTACACATCAAACTTGGCTTTGATCAATCAGTTCACCAAAGCTTTGGACAAGGATGGTTGCTGCTTCACTTACTTGTGCCAGGCTTTTCCAGGATTGACCATGGAGAAGTTGAAAGCTGGCATCTCACATATGGATCGGTTTCCTGAGAATCTTGGATCAATGTGCGACGAGCAGGGGAGATATTCCATCAGGACATAAAAGAGATGGAGACCAGGTATCAGGGACGCTGGAATGCAGTCATAATGGCTGATTACTGTTGGACTTTGAAGAGAGACATCCCTACCGCTGAGCTTTCTAGGGCTTCTAAAAAACGGAAGTTCAAGTCTTAATTTTGATGACGTAACATGCAACTTACATGTACTCACCTTTATCAATGTCTTGACTACTATTCAATTTACTGTAATCGATGTTTTTAACATTTAATTAATAATCATTTCTGTTAGAAAACGATTTCTTTCTCTTAAAAACTTATTTCTGGTGAGAAATATTAGCAAAAATCAACTTCAATCATATATAATTAATGTTGGTTTGGCTTCTGTTTCGTCCTTTTTGTATTTTTACCTCCTTTAAATCAATGAAAATTATTTAAGAAACAAACATATAAATAAATTAATTTAAAAAAATATTTTAGGTCAATAGAATAATTAAATAAATAATATGAAAGTAATTTCTTCATAATTCTCTCTATCATGTCTCTGTTAAGTAAAATCACTGTTTAAGTAAAATTGTTCTTTATGCTTTATAATTCTGATTCTTTATTAATAGTCATGTGTCAAATGTAATAGAATTTATTCTCCTATTGACAACTTGAATCTTGGTTCGTTTATTAAATGTTTTTCTTTTGTTGAAATATGTACACCGTGTATGTTGGCCAAGTGCCTAAATAAAAATTTTTGTTATGTTATAATATCACAAAAAATCGGATTTTAAAAATCAACTTAGCACAAAAACTCGATTTGATTGAGAGACAAAATAGATGTCATTTTCGGATTCAGTCGTGCAAAATTGACCTAAATTAGTTGAAAAATATAGACAACTTACAAATATTATTTTTCTGTAACCCAGTGTAATCATTATACCTTTAAACAGAATAAAAACAAAAAAGTTTAAAAAATAACTAGTGTTGGACTTTATATACAACAATCTGTGTATGTGTGTGTTCTCCGTTTTTCTTTGGGATTTTTAGTTGGTTGTAAAAGTTGCCTCATTGCGCGGAAAATTTGAAATAAAAATTGTAATTAAACGTAGTTAGCTTGATTATACAATTTTTTTGGATGTCTCGATAGCTCCCTGGGAAGAATGTAAATAAATCATTAATTGTAATTTTCAAAGTACTGTACACTGCCGATTCAAAAGTTTTAGCATGGCATTTTTCGAATTTTAGAATCAAGCATGTTAGTTATATACGTACATTGAAGATTGTTAAAACACTGGGTATAATTGTACAATAATAAAACAAATAAACGAAAACCGGTTAATACATATTACATTGTCACTAGTCAGTAAATGAGTATTCTGTATAGCATACCCATGATTCGCAAAAACTGATGCTAGACGACTAGGAACAGAGTCAAACAGTCCAGTTACAAAGTCCTGGGAAATGTATACCACTAATGATGGATACGCGTCAGAATGTCAATAAGTGACTTTGGTAAGTAAGAGTTAACCCGCATTCTCAGAAACCTCCACATATTCTCGATGACGTTTAGATCTGGAGACTTCAAGACATTGACTCCTACCTATAATCTAAAGCCAATCAAGGACACAGTGGGAAATGTGTACAGGAGCATTGCCGTGCTGGAATGAAATGTTTGTCCAATTCTCGACTATCACCAAATGTCTTTGTGACAGACTCGTGCAGTTCGGAAAATAACAGATCCTGATATTATCTAGCGTTCATAGAAGTGGGACAAGCAACCAGACGTCCAGGACCATGGATGGTGATAATACCCCGCACCATAATGCCCGGAGCATTCCGAACGGTTTGCTGTAGACATTCTGGTAGGAGTACCTCATCCTTCTTTCGCACCACGTACACGCTACCATCGCTCTGAAGAACCTTAAATCGCAATTTATCAGAGAACATCCACCTGTTAAAGTGGAGAAACTCACGACACAACTGTACGCGAAAAAGACGACTTTTCGAGACACAGAACTTCTGCAGAGATACCCTTCCATAATACCTCTGGCTGTGGAATGTCCGCTCCATAGTTTACCGACCGATGGGTCTCTCAATCAACCGAACAGCTTCTGTTGGTAGCGTGCTCACTGCAGATATCCCATTCTGCTTCATCGTGTTGATGACGGTTCGCTGATCCCTGTCAGTAAACAATCTGGGACGGCCACTGCTCTGCAGATTTCTGTGCTACCCACATTCAGCAAACTGCTTGACAGCATACCGACAAGGCCCGACGGAATACTGGACAATGTCAGAGATCGCCGTCCAGCTGCAGCCGTGCTCACGGATCAGACAAACAATACGACGCTCTTCAACAGTTAGCTCCTTCGCTTTTTAATCCTTATGATTAGGCTACTGGTTTACTAAATGTCTCTCATTAAATTCAATATTTCAAATTCATATTCAAATTTTAAATTAATGCTGAAACAGCAGTGCATATACTTTGCTACAAGACCTTCTTATAGATAAATGATATTTGCAGTAAACTGACGGAAATAGTTTATTCACAAAAGATGTAAATTTGAATTGCCGTTATGCCTGTGTAATATCTGATTTCCTAATTTGAATTATATTATTATTATTATGTGAGAAAGTTAAAGTAAATGAACCACATGATTATTTATTTGTAGCAGTGAGAGCAAATACTTCACAACGATTGAGTGTGTGACATAATAACTTCAAATGTATAAATACGTGTACTTTGGGAAAACAAAGCAACATATAGTAACAACAGTAAATGTTTATCACATAAGAGTTCAAATGCAACAATTACTACCAATCACATGATAATATTTTCCAAACCTAAACAGGATGGAACGAAGCCCAGTACACGATTGTACCTATTTTTGACATTTGATTTGGGTAATGACCTTATCATCTTCAACACATGAAACAACTTTTTTCTTAATGCGAGTTCTGTAAGTCGTCAAGAGACTATTTGAATTAGCAGTAGCAGCGTGGTCCAGAAATTCTGCCAATCCCCTCCGTTAGCATTACTGTATATTCGGTCTGATGTTTAGGACATTGAATGTGTTCGGCAAAGGACTGTACAATATGTTGGTATCTTTTTCAGCAAATCGTTTATATACGATTTTCTGTTAATGGGAGCGTTGTCCATGACTATGCTGTACGCCGTTGTTCGATTAACAACACTGAGTTGACGATCTAACTCAACGTAATCTTCGTCTCATACGCGGGCCGTTTTTGTTTCTTCTGATATCTTTTGATACGGCGTTATAAAATAGTCAACTAAGTGGCGATGGTGACTCGAAGGCCATTATCGGCATGGATTTTCGTGTCTCTTGAATGGCTTCTTGCATTCTAATTCTAACTCTAATACTGACAAACAGTTTTCTGGCAACTCCTCAGAATTGCAGAGCCGCCTCAGGAACGACATCGTTTACCATATTCAATTTACAACCTATCATATCTGCACCAATCGTTCCGGTGGTACGTGAACCCTGCAGGGTCGAAGAATCCAATCCGAATGTGCAGTGGGGATAGGCTGTAATTATGAACAAGGTTATGGACCACGACATACTGTATATCGTATATCGCATCTAAAATAACACTAAAGAAAATCTCAGATATAACAACATATGCCGTTTGGACTTGCCCTATGCGTATCTGCAGGATTATTTTTTACTGAGACATTTTCGAACTTGCATCGCCATTCACATTGAACATTTCGCGTCAAAAATATATCATTTAACGTTTTATCAGCAACGATAATCTTTCTGAATATCTGGTTATCCTTTTGTTCACTTACATTAACAAAATAAAAAGTAACAACGTCATATTTTCCGTTTCAATGATTTCATCAGTTTTATAACTAAAATATCTGTATTGTTTAATATTTTCTTTTAATATACTTCTAGTTAATCTTGATTCAGTGTCTTGTCCAGACATCGGAGAAACCATTAGTAAGGCACTTAGTTTTTGGCAATCTCATGACGACATCGATAGATTTAATGGAGCCTTCTTTGAAAGGCAAGGTAGTTTTCATGTGACGAGTCAGGAATAGAGGCTGGATGTCGCAGGGAGGATGAATTAGAATAATAAAAAATATTTTTTATACAGAAATTATTGTACATTTACATAAATTAATTAAAAAATTAATGATATAAATATTTGTAAATGGAAATATATTTCATTTTAAATAATTAATCTTGCCATTAATATATAAATAAATAATAAAAACAATTTCATTATATTGAGAATTTAAGATTTTCTAAAATTATATTATCTTGTTAGAAATATCTAAAAAGTAGGTATACAAAAATCAAAATTAAAATACGACAACTTAAAAATACTAAATAATATTAATTAAAGATTACAATTATCCATTGTCTTCAGAAACTTACCTATCTTTATCTTTTGGAAATAAATGGAAACTTAATTTATTAGTCGGGAATGTTTCAGATTTACTGTAATGTTTATTAAAGGAACCAAACGCTGAACAAGCAGTCAGCATTTTCTTCGAACAAATATGAAATGGTATACATGAAAAATTAATTAAATTTAAAACAAATCAAATGAAAATGATTATAGGGATACACTAAATAAAAAATAAAAATATGTATTAAATTAACGTCAAAAAAATATAAAAGAAGTTCTTTGCTATTTTTGATCATTTCGTAAAGAAATAATTTTCATTCAACAAAATTACTAAATTTTGCATAGAGTCCATAGCAACCACCTTGGAGACAAAACTCTATGTGTACTCTATGGCTGTAGCTGTGTTTTGGACTGACTACGTTTTAATAAGAATTCCGTATATTTTTATTCAAATTTTCTTATGTACTGTATATATAGCTAAACTTCAGTTAACCCATAACACACAATCAGTAAATTATACTTATCAACATAGAAGTAGTTTGATATATGATGCTAGTTAATTATATCGTGACGTGTTACTCAGTACGGTTTAAAACCTTTACAACTTAAAACCGGTCTGGTGGTGGATACCTTGTCGAATTTGCCATATTCTTTAAAAAAGTAATTTTATATTATTAATGAAAATATTTAATGTATTTCACATGTTTAATCATACTACGAAACATGTTTTATCATGTAACAAGTTTAATTTGGATCGTGATAACTGGAAGAATCGAAGCTATGAGAGGTAGAGGAAGACGAAGAAGAAAGTGGATAGATGACATCAAGGAATGGACAATGGAGAAGATGGCGATACAAGAGCAGGGATAAGGAACTACTGACTGACTGAACTCATGTTCAGTAACAAAATTCTTGATTTTCTGATTATTATATAATACCACCCAATTTACAAATAAAAAGCCTCTTCCTCGACATACACATATCCATGGCAAAATCTCAAGGATTGGAATTATACATTAGTGACACTCTTCTAACTAACGATTATCAAAAAATAATTTGTCAAACGACACAAAGTTTCCAAAAAAGGACTCACCAACCTCTAAATTTGTGAAAAAGATCATATATCTTCAAATACATAATTTGTGTAATATGGCAGTCGGACATCGAGGAATGGGTTGGATGCAATCTTCAACTTAAGCATCTCAACAAACAGTACACAGTGAAGCTTGGCATCGATCCGGGAAGGTCACAGCAGCTTGTCTAAGAGCCACCTGACTTAGAGAGAGAGAGAGAGAGAGAGTTTTCTCTGTAAACTACGTTAATAAAAATGAAATTAAATCGGTACAACTTAGATTATATGCGTATTAATAGGAAGTCAATACAGTCAATAAATATTCGAATATCACTAATTTCTAATGATATTTTCACAAAGGCCAAAACGAAAACAATAAGTGGTTTTTGTATTTACGCCAATAATGCCCTTCTCATAAAGGGCCGTGCCATCTAAAGTGTAGGTAAGCTCACCTTTAGCAATTTTTATTTTAATTTTTCGGTAATTTTACTTATAATATTCTATATAGGTTAAGATATGAGCAAGCTTTTACATTAATGAGAATGCAGGCAAAGGTCTATTTTTTAAAGAGAAAAAACTACACAACGCCATTTAATCAGAAATTTCTCAATTTGCAGAATTCTGAGATTAAAAGTTGTGCATAGAAAATCATTTTCTCCATGCCTGTTCAACGGTGTTCCCGAGAACATATTTTCTCTAGTTCATATCAGGACATATCCTCTCAGCAACCTCTCCCGGAGAAAAAACGCACTCAGAGAAAGTCTTATTCTATTGGTTCTGCCTCCGTAGTTAATCCTCACCGAACGTTCAAGTAAAGTTTCGTGGTCAAGTAGGAGCCTAATCAATTTCCTATACCAGATAGGAGTAAACTTCACAAAAAACTGCTGTGATTTCTGAAATAATATTTTGCTCCCAAAACACCGTTATTTAGATTGAATAGTTTAAGCAGCTGATTAGGACATGTATTTCTCACTTATCAATAGACTGTTTTAAGCAGTAATGATTGAACTATTTCGTAGAATGAAATGATACAATTATGAATTTACAAACAACATTTACAGTAGTTTAAAAAGATCAGGCAATCTACTGTGTAGGAGAAAAAGGAAAATGATATAGCTGCCAAACAGGTTTTAGGTGCGACCGGTTTCGGCTATTCATCGGCCAACGATTTGTTAAGAGAAGGGCTCTCTCTTTAATGCAAAAACCGCTTCCCTCACCGCCAAGTCAAACAGACGATGGGGACACTATGTAGAATTGCTTCATAGATCCTGGGCACGTGCATTCCAGAAGATGAGAGTGGATTACACCATGCCCTTTCCTATGTTTCTTGACTCGTTCAGCCAAGCTCGTCCAACAATTCTCCATAGTGTCACCATCCGACTATCTGTTTGACTTGGCGGTGAGCGGGACGGTATACATGAAAGAGAGAGCAGCCAACCCCTTCTCTTAAATGATGGAGCCTCTTTCTTTCCAAAGGTTTTTAATTAATGAATTTTGTTTGAATTGTGCTTAATTATGTTTTAGTCGCTCGTAACTTGGTTATATTTCCTTTGAATATACACAAGTGCTGCATTGCTGATGAATAGCCGAAACCGGTAGCACCCAAAACATGTTCTCCTACGCATAACATTTAAGTAGTACTTGGCAGTCAATTCTCAAAAGGTGTAGGCAAATGTGTACTATTCTATGTACTACTCAATCAAGTTTTGACTGGCATCTCTTGACGAAATCCATAATTATCTAGATATACATACTGTATGTTTAGATGCTCTAGAAATTTGTGATAAATTCAGTTTATTTTTATACATAATTTGTTAAGTGTTTTTTCATTAGAAATGTGGTTGATTAATTTACTGATTGACATGATTACAGCTGCTACACAATTCTCTGCTATAGTTTAATTGATAGAAAATCTCCGGTTTAAACTTGACTCAAAAGTTACTTCATGTGGATGGCTGTTACAACTGAAATACGCACTGCAGTATATAATCGAGATTTATAAAATGAGTGCCCTGCCTCAGAATTTCATCAAAAGTGTGTTTGTACCAATATCTAAAGTAAACAAACCAATGGAATACAACGAATACAGAGCCAGTAGTGTTATCTCACATGCAGAAAAAATACTACTAAAATAATAAAGAAAATAATTACTCCATAATTGAAAACAGAACAAGTGAGAATCAACTTGGATTTTGAAAAGGAAAAGCACACGTGAAGAGATCTTTTTATAAAATAGTACTAATTGAAAGAGCAATTGAAAGAAGAAAACCATGTATGTATGCTTTATTGATTATGCGAAGGCTTTTGACAGAGTCCGTCCGTCCGTTTAGTCAGGTGCATAGAAATCGGATTTGTTTTAAAATAGCTATGTTGCGTAATCAGATTTCTATGGTCAGATGGCGCTAAACGCGCTGCTGAGTAAGACGTGACAAATTAATGGAAATAAGGAAAAGGTCTGGTATACCAAAACAAATAAGATTAATAGCAAAATTGTATTGGACTCGGAAGGCTAAAGTAAGAACAAATAAAGGAGAAACATAATATATTGCGATGAAAGGAGGTATAAGACGAGGCTGCATTTATCACCAGTTCTCCTGAATCTCTACAGTGAATATTTAATCGAGGACGCTCTGAGTAACAGTCATGGGTGTGGTGTATAATATGTAACTAAAATCGTAATCTGTCTGTGTAATTAACACTCTATGACTATGTTTTCTGCTGGCCTAGAATTCTAGTTATACGACATTTATTTATTTACCTTGTATTATGTGCAGCCTGTTTGACCTGATTATTAACCACGTTGGTGAGTGATAGTCAGGTAATTTGCTTGATCTCACCGACACGCGCACAAATGTACTGTGGCTTGTAGCTGGTGGTTGTTCACAATAAACTACGTTACTGCTATACTCGTGTATATTCTTTTACGGCCGAAACCCAACAATGGGTTAAAAATCAATTGTAAAATATTGACAACATCAGATTTCCAGAAGATACCGTATTAATAGCATGCAGCATGATAAGATTACAGCAAATGGCTAATGCACTTAATGAAAAATGCATGGATTTTGGAATAAGCCTAAACACTAAAAAGACAAAAACAATTGTAATAGATAAAAATAAAAGATAAACTGTGAAATCAAAGTTGATGGTAAAGAACTTGAACAAGTGACTGAATATACTGTAAATACCTTGGAAGGTGGATTACAAAGGATGGTAAATTCAAAGAAAGGGTAAGAAAATAATTGGAAAGGTGAACAGTGACTTTTGTAAGTTTAAAATATTCTCCAGAAGTAAAATCAAATTTACCTTGAAGAAAAGATTACTAAAAGCTTACATATTTTCAGTAGTAGGTTATGCTAGCGAAGTACGGACACTTAGCAAAATGATCATAGGCAAACTTCTTGCATTTTAAATGTGGTGTTACAGGAGACTTTTGAAGATAAGCTGGACTGAAAAGGTGACTATTGACGAAGTCTTTAAAAAATTGGGAATAAGAAATACTTAGTTGAAAGTCTAATCAAAATGAAAATGGTGTTCGCAGTACACGTTATGAGAGGATCATCAGGGCAGATACCTGCTTTGGTACTAGAAGGTATGATAAAAGGTAAACGGGACAAAGGTCGGCAAAGAGAAGCTTAGGGAGATGATATCAAGAAATACAGCAGAAGTAAAAGCACCGGAATTACAAAACGTAAAGCTGACAACAGACACAATTGGCGTGTTATGGCTGCCAACCTTCTAATAGAAGACGGTATTTAATGATGAGTAAGGGCAATCCACTCACAGTAACACTCATCTAAACTCTCATCCTCCCTCTCTTTTCTCTGTCATTTAGTAAATTTTTTGTTAACTCAATAAATTAGAAAAAGGTGAAGCACCAACCCTATTATATAACACACAGTGGCTGGATATATTTACTCACCAAAATATTCAAGTTGTTTGACTATGCCAGCAATTGATGAATCGAATTGTAGTTTTGGGGCCACTTCCGACGACTCGCAAACCGTTACACTTTTTATACACATCGCCGATTACAGAACTTCGTGTGCACAGAGTCGTGCTAAAGACTTGAGGAAACTTAAAGTATATGTTAATTATATATTGCATATCAAGAACAGGTATAAAAATGACCCTTTTGGTAGTCTCAAAGGGGTCTAAAATATCTTTAAAACGGTACCCATATGGCTGGACATTAATCAAAACATCGCGCATACTGTCCTCCCAAAATTGGGAGGTACTTATAATTTCATATCTCTCCTTTTCATGGTCTACAAGGAGATAGTGAGCACAAGACGACCCAACAGATGGACTTTTAATTGTTACAAGCACTCTATTAGTTCACATTCCAAAGATTCTGCTATCAATGCTGCTATTCAATTAAATTTATTCACCACAGCAAAGCTAAATGTCCCATTTGAACCGCTCCTACAGATTTACGGGGAGTTCAAATCAATTCTAACATCGCTGCCTTGTTCCCTCCAATTTTACCTAGAAAGTAAAAATGCAGGCGACGCTGTAAAACACACAACATCGTGTTATTAAAGTTGTTGAAAATCAATATTACATAGACACAAAACTGCGAAAACAAAAAACACATAAAACTTAGTCGCTCTAAACCTGTGGCGTCAGGTGTGGAGAAATCAAATATAAAACACGACTAATGCAAAATGGAAATGTATTGCTGGGAGATGAAAAGGAGGCTACAATCTAGAATGTGACAGCAAAACGTGGGAAAAGATTAAAGGATTTTATAAGATTTAATTGATTATGTTTACACACCTGTACGTCTTGTCGGCGACGAACGCACAAACTGAATTCGATCGAAATTTCTTGGCAAAAATAGATCAGTAGAGCAAAACTTACTGTGGTTGAAAAAATCAAAATCAAAAGATACATGCAGTTCTCCTATTGTAATACTGGAGATGGTTTAGCTATATATATTCCTGACCCGTCACTCAGATATTCCTGCGTCGTTCGTAATCAGTTTACAACCTCCCTGAATTGCACAATACCAAGAAAAACCTGATTGCTAATGAGACGGAACGTAGGGACATAAAAAATAAAATAAGAAATTTGAATTCTGCAGTTGGCGATATGCTTCAGATAAGGAATTTGAATTCTGCAGTTGGCGATATGCTTC
>JAUYWV010129812.1:0-19874 GCA_032274565.1 Nematoplana nigrocapitula
TTACACGTCATAACTTTTTACATAAGGCGCTACCGCCAATCATAATCCAGTTTAGCAAAACACAAATACACAACATCGATTGTTTTTATTTAACTCTGAAACTCAAGCCTCATTTTGCGAAGTGAACCGTCCAGCCAGTTTTTTCCTGACAACCTGCAGGCAATGGTTGCACAGCCAGCACATACTACAGTATACTGTACTGTATATATGTATATTAATTACACAGCTCACACACCGTCTACTGTATACCTAAACAAACGTTATGCGATGGGGATTGGAAGCTAATTTGGTTGATATATTGTACAATATGTGAGCGAGGAGGGTGACGGTAGATATATTCTCACCGTGACAAAGATGTTCAGTTAGTACGTATGGGCGTTGCCAATTAAACAGAAAAGGGAAAAATGATATTATTCGAGTATCTAATAGAATATTTTACAGCAATGCGCGGAACTACACTACTTCCAAACAGATCAGGGTTCAAGTTTGATCACAGGGAAGTGCACAAGGTCCTGACTGATCATATAGTGTAGAATAATTCTGCGTATTAGCAGTCAGGTTAGGGCAGCCATGGCGCACCAATTAGATGGTCTCAAGACAGGTGTGTCTCGCGTCCTGACGGTGATTTCCACCGGACATAGATACTTTCCAACTAGTACACTGATGTAATAGAAGATGGCGCTTTCGTCTACTCAATTGTGCATTGATCGAAGCGAACAATGCAAATGAAGTCAACATGCAGAATTACAATATCTACATATATGGTGACTGAGTAGACCTGCGAAGGAAGCTGTAATTCAAATTGGACGATCGGGTTCGAATTTCCCATGCTAGAGTAGTGTAGGAGATACAATCCCAAATGAAGCAAAGATATATTCACGAGTCCAACTATTTCATATTTTTTACGTTTTTTAAAGAGGGATTGTACATTATGGCAAAAGTCATAACCCTTCTTCCTTAGTAAGTCAATATGAAAATAAAGCATACAGTATAGGCTGTTTTCTCTCGCATGACTTTAAAAAACGTGACGTGATTTTCTGAACTGCTATTAGTACAGCAGGTAAGCTAACATATTGTGCACTTTTTGATAAAAGCCACAATTTTGGGACAGAGTTAGGCCAATATATTATGAACAAATATGGATGTGGAGTCATCGCTCAACTGTCCCCTGGCGACCGAAAGACACACAGAAGTTTGATAAAGTTTAGTGCTGAAGGTTTTAGTGAATGTTTATTGAATGTTTTGAATCTAGACATGTCAGATAGCTCTTACACACATTTTGGGAGATGCTGCCGATATTAATTAACATATTTAAGCTAATTGCTGATGAAATGGCGGTAAGGAAACCCATGATCAGGCATCAAATGCTGACATTCCTTGTTAATAGGCTAGATTCATTTAAGTTGTGGAATGTTATTTGACCTTCTTCATCAGTCTATCAATGGCTATTCATGGACACTGCCCACGCCAATTAAGATTCCAATTAACAGAATTATTAACACAATTATGCTAATTACATCGATAATACAACAACAATAACAGAAGCAGATAGTGATGAATATGGTGGCTTGCTCTCATCAGATCAATCCTACTGTATGTAAGTCAAATGTTATACTTCTGTGGTCAGGGAACACAACTACATTTAATTATCATGTTAACTAACACATAATCTGCTAAATGCAATATGACGATAGTTCACTGTTTTACAGTACCTGTCTACTGCATGGAACAGTTCAGAATCTTCATCTTAAGTTTGCGAGTTCAGTTCTGAGAGCACTCCCCGTCGCAAGCACACAGTGGTGTGCATTCCAGACTGGCCTTCTTTCACTTGCACTTCTCGATCAGCTCTTCTGGCATTTGTAGGAGACACTCGTCCGGTTCGGGTTAACTTCCCTGATCACTCTCCGGCATCTCCAGTCTCCAAACTGTTTTGATCTCGGGAGGCTACTACAGGTCTATTGTTTGTGGCAGACCGCCTGGCAGTTCTTCTCGCCGCATTAAAGAGATGTCTGCCCCCGTTGCAAGGGACTGGTGCAGACTGAACAGCAGGTTGCTGGTCCAGGATTGTTCTCGATGTCACTGGTTCTCAGTAGGAGCAGGTGTCCAACCGCCTGATTGCTAGGCCCCCTCGTCAAAAACCCAGGTCTTGTGAGGGCATTGGACTCGTACGTGACCATAGACTGCCAGATCAACGATCCAAGCCATAGGCAAAGTCCTGACTGGATGTCTTCGTATTGAAACAGGATCGCCCCGGTAAGGCAACATCCATGATCCTGTGCTGCTGCATGGTGAAGAGGGCTGCTGCATGGTGAAGAGGGCTGCTGCCCTCCTGGTTCGACTGACATGGGATGCCCGCAGGAAGGAGTCCGCTGCCCAACACTGGTGATTTCTGTCTGAACCAGTGCTTGTACCCATCCTCTCCCTTCAGTTTGAAGCTATTCGACATTGTTCTGCAAATGGAAAATGACAAAGTTGTATAAAAGGAGCATTCGGAATCCAAGCAAATTAGGACATGATCAATCGAGAGATGTTTGTCGTGGTTCCTATGCTAATCTACAGTATGAATAATTCAATAAACCGATAATAAGATAAGATTCTAAAGACACATGGGCACATGCTTTGTTGTTAAGTGCTACCGTACATTAGCAACAACACGCAACATAATGTTTGCACAACATTACAGATTCAAAACAATCATTTTTCCTGCGCATTTAGTCAGTACATCTCATTCACCTATAGGGAGGGATAAGTCTTCCTCGGCAGTCACATGGCGGCCATTTTGGAAAATAGCTAACACGGCCGCCAGGGGGCAATTTGGCGATGGCTCCAGATCCAAATTTGTTTATAATATATTGGTTTATCTCTGTGTCAAAATTGGTGCTTATTAAAAAAATGCACAATAGATTTGAATATCTTAGGTAAACCGCCCCACTAAATCAGTGGGAAACGAAGTGTTGACCATAGAGTACATAATACATAGAGGTTCGTCTCCAAAGAGGTTGCTAGGTTTTTATCCAGTAACTTTTTGAGAAAGGTGAAATTATAAATAATTGATTTCTACAAGTAAACAATATAAATACATAAATATTTATAAATATTATAGATATAGACCATGACAACATAAAAAAGAACTATCACAATCTGAGAACCATCTTCCGAAAAGTGGATTTGGGAATGTTTGGGACCTCAGTCAAAGCGTTCATACCCAGTGACTGGAAGTCACCCAACAGAGTCTTGGTAATAGCGGACCATACCACGGCGGAACGACTCAGTGGGAGGGGTAGGTCAGGGTCAGCGCAAGAGGTGATCTTGGATTGCCATCCGCGATGTTGTGGGAGTCCTCGCAGAGAGTTTGTCCAAGAAGCATGAGACGGCGGTTTCTTAGAACAGTGGAGAGAGGTTTCAGGCCTGATCTTGAGTAGTGGTCTGCGTTGCTAACCTTCTCAGGGAATCGAATCCATATTTTTGCTAATATTTTAGTATGTTAAACTGCTAAAACATTATATATATATAGGTATATTATCCTATAAAGTTTTGTTTTTAAAACGCGTAGGTATAATCACAGGGTGGCGTCATATTATTTGGAAGTTTTTTACGTGTCATTTATTTCTAATAGAAAAGGTAAAAAAATGCGGTACCTGTGGTTGTCATTTCCCATCGATTTAATCTCTCCGGTCATTTGTTTTATATTTAACTCATTGACTTTCATTCCATCTTCGTTTTGTTTGTTTTGGATCTATATGTTAGTTAAAGGTGACCTTCCCTCGCAACGCCCTCGTTTATGTTTGATTAGGGTGTGACGTCACTTGTCAGTCTATATCTATCTATATCTATTTTAATTCCGTGACGTCATCCAATCATTCTGTTTTGTTTCATGGATTCGTGGAATTTTCTCAGGTTTACGGGGATCTATATGGATCAATATGCTAGTTTAAGGTCATTAACAGTCTTTGGTTAAATTATTCGGAAAACATATATATGCTACTCCTATCGGGTAGTCAAAAGGTAGTACATTTATACACTAGCATTTTTATGGAATACTAATAGCAAAACTTATGTGCGTGCCTATTTTTTACACTATGTAAGATAAAAATATATTGAAAGTTTAATTGTAGTTGTTAATTTACTTCGAGTTGAACCTCTGTGTACTAATTATTCTATGGTGTTGACTACTGACGAGTCATTAAAAAGCCGAAACGGCGCTTTCTATTCCTCTTGCATGTAATACTGATTGCCAAGCTTTCCATAGCATCCTATCTATAATCCTATCTATAATTAGAGAAATGTATGTATGTGGGTATGTGGGTATGTCTGACCGGTATTTTTCTTCCAACTCTCTTGACGGATTTGCATGTTTGATGACTCAAAAGAATGCTACCCAATGGGTAACATGGGAAAAATAGCCACGAGATGAAAAATTTCTTATTGAGAGGCCCACAGCAGAAAATACCCCCAAAAAACATGTTTTTGCTGCGATGCTAAATCAATATGCTTCAGAAATTTGAATTCTCCAGTATAGCCTGATTGATTCATAGCTAAATCAATAAATTTGAATTCTGCTGATGCTGCGATTACTAACGCCATACGGGTAATCCTACTTGTAATACATACACCACCACTGAGTTTCAGGGATATAATATGCAATTAGACATTTTATTTGAAGTAATGAGGTATAGCAAGGACTTCCATACAATACGTTCTGAAATCATAAGTATTGTAGGCTAAATTTTTTGACCAAATCATTATGTGCCTAAACAGTATCGCAGCGATAAATATGATTCACTAAATATTTTCCAGAATTTTTAGTGTGATTGTGGAATTGCATAAAAAATACTCATTGAAGGTGTGTTATAAAGATTTGTTTATCTAATCCATAATATCAAGGCATGTCTTACTCAAGGGGGAACACTAATAAAAATGTAACTATATGGTAAAATGAGTCCAGGAAAATTTCATTTGGTGACCGAATTTATAACATATAAAAATGTTGCATTTACACAATGTGAATACACGATACAGACCTCAAAGGGAAATTGCATCAGGTTAATTCCAATCCAGGGCAGCGTACATTGTATTTTATTAACTTTTTAATTCTTATTCTTTATTAGTTTCTTTGAAATTCTCAGGAATTTTTAAAACAGGAACAGTTGTAAAAGATTGATTGAATAGCTGAAACGGAATTATTATTTTCACGAAATAATAAAAAATAAATAGAAATAAATAAATACTCAGTAATAAATTTTTCCTCGTTTGCTACGCTCACTTGTAAAAACAAATGACCTCGTATTGAAAAGTGTCACTTTTCAAATAAGTGAAGGCCATTTTTTTTCTTAAGCAACATTATATTTTGCGTCCATTTAGCAATACAAATTTCCCAACTTTAGACATTTTTAGAATAAATATCTTAAAATGGAGCAATTCAATTTGAATTTTTATCGATTACTTTCAAATAATTTTCAAATTTAATGCTAGTCACTAAATATTATGTTGAAAATTATGAAACGAACAACACAGCAAATTCTTTCAGATGTATCACCAGTAAAAACAGCCAAAAGATACGACGATCGCTGGAAACAGTTTAAAGACCACGCCAACATTACCGATGATATTATTCCATCAGAAGAACAGTTGTTACAATTTTTTGACCATTTGAAAAACGAAAAATAAAATTCTGCCAGCACAATTTGGTCTATTTATTCGAGGATAAACAACAAGACTCAACTAATATACGGACTAAAGTTACAAAGTTTTCCTCGAATTACGCTGCTTCTGAAATCTTTCGAAGCAGGTTATCAGTATAAAACGGCCGGACATTTTTCAATTGAAGAATTAAATCGGTTTTGGAAAATGCACCTAACACCAGTAAAATATTCATATAAAAGCTGGAATTGTGATTGTGTACTGCGGGGGTTTGCAATGTGCGGATTTGGCGCAGCTAGAATGCAAAGACATAGAATTTAATGAAACCACCGGAATGTGTGTCAGCTACGAAGTGTCGAAGCAGCGGGGAGAGTCAATTCCAAATAAATTTAACATCTCACTTGAGTATTGCAAATACTTAGAAGAATATGTCAATAAGCTGAATGAAAACAAAGTTGGCAAAGGTCGCATGTTTAACTAAACTTAATAAGACATTCAAATTGCGAAAAAATGGGGAAGGTTACTACATTAATCAACCTATGGGAAAGCCTGTTTTGGCCAAGTTAACTGTTAAAATGGCAACCTTCTTCAATTAGCCAAATCCGAGCCGTTACACAGGTCACTCATTGGGGCGTTTTGCAGCCAATAAAATGGCTGAATCTGGCGCTTCAACCACAATGTTGAAGAAACATTTTAACTGGTGATAAGAATCCACAACCTTGAAATACATTGACAACACTGTTAATTCAAAATTGAAGGTTACTCAAATGATGCGCCCAAGCATATCATCCAGCAGTAACAACATTATTAATTTATGAATGGTATTTGTAGCGAGTCTACTTAACTACTGTGTTTATTACAATCAATTGTTGTTTGGGTACAAAAGTATATAGTTTACCTTCAAATAAACTGGTTATGAAATAATTCATTTTTTAGACATTAATTTCAGCATGAACAGAAAAGTCATGAGCACAGTAATGAAAAATTGACTAACTGAAAAGTACAATTTTTCAGAGAGGACCAGGTATAAAAAAGTTAACTTTTCAATACATGCTTAAGAAAAAAATATTAAATTTTATTTAGAATGATATATTAATTATTATCATTAATATTATATTTTATTTAAAATAATAAATTATTATAATTAATGTTACATTTTATTTAGAATAATATATTTTTATCATTATATTTTATTTTATTCAGAATAATATATTATTATAATTAATATTATATTTTATTTATAATATATTATTTTCATTAATATTATTATTTTAAATTAAAGAAGGTTTTTAAAATTATTATTTTATTATTATATACTGACATACAACAAAAATGTGAAAATTTTAAATGAAAGTGCTTGTATACAGGCTAAATGAATCAAGGCAGGATGTAAAAGGAGTGATAAAGTGGTTTGCATGATATATCTTGAATAAAACACTGTCTTTCTCAGTGTCCTAGTCTCTGAAATGATTTCTGCCCACATGTGATGTAAAATACTTGCACATGACACATTAGAATTTTGATCTACACTGAATGTCACTTAAGTTCAGTCTTATAAAACCAAACCTGAGGGAAAAGCTTTTTGGTGCTCATGTGTTAGCAACAGTTATGCCATGCCTTACAGTAGAGGAGAGTCAAAGGGCACTTGGTAGAAGCTGGCAAGTACATCAAGAACCTTGGTAGTAGGGGTTTCGTTGACTGCATATTAAGCTAAAATAGTAACAGGTTGCTAGAGGAATTCTGTACAGTTTAGGTTTCAGTTTGGGGGACCCACCCCTGGGGATTCATTGTTACTATTTTTAGCTTGATATGAAGTACACCAAATTCCTAATACTCCTAATACTCCTCTTCCACCAGGTCTTAACAATAGACCACAAGGTCATAAGGTGTACTGAGAACCTACATAAGTGCACTAAATATATATATAAGTGCACTAAATACCTATATAGGTATACTGAATATATATATAGGTATACTAAATACATTAATAGGTATACTAAATATCTATATAGGTGCATTGAATACATATATAGGTGCACTGAATACCTACATAGGTGCATTGAATATATACATGGGAGTAGTGATACCTACAGAAGCCTATATTGACAAGAAGTCATCACCAGAACTATCTTCATTGGACCTCTCAGAGAATCAAATTGGCACTATCAGCAGTGGAGAACCATACTGTTCACTGATGCAAAAAACCCATGGGGAGGCCCTAATATTATGGTAAGGGGACAGGTTTTGGGGACCAAAGTTATACTATTTTTAAAAGGTATTAGACCTTTATTTGATAATAAAAGAATACAAGGCTCAAAACAGCATAAGGTACTGCGAACTTTTTCTAATACAATAGGATCTACATTTTATCCTGGCCTACCTCCAATCTAGACTTCAATCTAATTGAGCATCTTTGGGACAAACTTAATAGTAGTCTTATCCAGAAATGGCTAAAATCTGCTACAACCACCTAATTTGTAAAGTGAGTGGAGGATAACTGACTGTATAACATCCTCATTATAATATTCCTTAATAGACTTATTATATCAATATACTTCAAGTCCACAATTTCTTTAGCTGCAAATGGTGGCCTTATAAGATATTGATTCATTTTGCTCACTACTTCACTTTTAGTATATAGTTAATGATACTATTTGGCATTATATAAACTTTATTGCTTATAATAAAGATTATGATTTAAAAAATGTTGTCATATTCCTTGAAATAAAGTACTAAATTTGTTATTATCATAATAGACAATGCCTTTTTCATATGTTAATATATTTATATTTAATTAAAACTATATAAATTTATATATATTAAAATTAGTATAAATAAAAACTAAAAATATTTATATAAACTAATTAATATATATATAGAAATTATAAAAATTGTAATATAAAGTCATGTATTCCACTTTGAAATGAATTTTTATCAGTTTTTATTTTGCATTGTTATAAAATATATTTATAATTTATGTATGAATAGTTAATTGAATAATTTAAATTTATTACTAATTCTATAGTTTATTGACTACCGTATTTTTCAGATTTAATATCATGCATATTTAAAATTCTTATAATTGCTGAAAAATCTTCAGTGCACCTTATATACACTGCTTGGCAAAAAAAGAAATTCTAATTTGCCATTAAAGAAGTTCATTAACTACATTCAATCTTATCGCTTCACTTCAAATTTAAACTATCCAATTAGCTTTAGGTAAAATATAAGGCTAGTTTGACAATTACACAGGTGTCTTCGGTTATTGTTAGTGAGTTAAATAAAGTCTAACCTATCTGACTATTTTGTTTCGCTTTATGCGGCTAATAATCCGGTACGCCTTATATATGAAAATAAATTTGTTCACTAATACTGTATCTTTTAATCTAGTGCGCCTTGTATTCTATAATTAAAAATAAAAGCAAATTGTAAGATTTCACAGCAATAAGCAAAAGCAGAGGGCTACCTGGTTTTGTGCTGTTGTACTTGTACAGCTATGAGAGTAATGATACTTGGACTATCACAAGTCGATAGAGGCAGACAATCATGCAATCATCACTAGACATATTACAGATGAGATAGGGTGTGTTGCCCAAACATATTGAAAACTGAACAGCCAGAAGAACAAGGCTACATTGAACAAAAGAGTAAGCAACTACTAATATTTCTAGATTTACTTAATTAAAAAAGAACTAGAATAAAACCATTAACCATATTTCATTGCTATTCTGAAGACAGCACATAACTAAAAGTAAAGTGCCACAACGCTTATCGTATGCATTAGTAACTTCACATTACAATTATATAAGTATTAAAGCATCAAAAACAATATAAGTTTTACCAGTAACACGATGTGTATACACTATCGTCTATCTTTATAGGCAAACAGTTTGTTAATTCCATTAATATTTATATCAGCTGATATGTTTACGTTTACGACAATTTTAAAAATCCCACCCTTTTATGTGGGTCATATTTGGTTAACGCGAGTTTGAATACAAATGGTCATGTCCATATTAGAGTAAGGACATATATATCCTTACTATGTGATCGTGTCCATATGGGTAATTGATGGTCGTGTGTACTCTAGTGGATAAAATTCAAACCTCTTTGTGTTAACATCGCTGTCGACGTGTATCCATCTGCGATCGGTTGCCATGCCCAAAGCTCACGATCCATAAGGTTCTCGCTCGTCTGGAATTTCGGGAATTTTTAAAAGCTTCTGGAATTTCTGAAATTTTAATTTTTTTCCGGAATTTTGTTAATAGTATGTATGATTGAAGAGTCCCATGTATATTTTGACAATTACTAAGAACCAAATAAAGCGACTCTGGCATGCTGAGCTGTCCATTAGCGGTAGATGAATTTCATTTTTATCTTGTTTTTTTCTAAGCACAACTACTATGGTTGCAGAGAAACAAGAAAAAAAAATTCTGTGGTCACCGATGGTTAGAGAACCGCCAGGTTGCACAGAGAATGATAGAAATTTGGCCAGAGGTACCCGGTGTAAAAAGACCTAGTGGTCCACTAGTGGGTAAGTAGTGGCCTGGTGGCTATCTAGTGGCCATGATAATTAGCAATTACTTTAATAATTACTCTCATTTTTTATTTTTCACGAATTTAATATTTAAAAATTCACATATTTAAATAAACATTTCATGTGCTGTGTTTATAGTGGCCTGGCCACTAGTACCGTATTTATAGTGGCCTGGCCACAAGTACTGTATTTATAGTGGCTAGGCCACTACGTTTTAGAACTTGTTGGTATATGCAGTGGCCTGGCCACTATGTTTTAGAACTTGTTGGTATATACAGTGGCCATGCCACTACTTTGGTATATATTATAATTTACTAGTTGTAGTATTATCAATTGTACATGTTTTAAAAAATTTTCGCCTGAGTACATATTCTTTAAAAAATTTGGCTTGCACGCAGATTTAATTTTACATAGAAACAATAAAAACTTCACTGTTTTATATACGTTTTATAAAATTTTGAGGTTGCAATCGAAATAATGGTGTGAATGAAACCCCAAGACAAAGCGCAAATGCTACTTCAGTTTGCATTTGAACTTTGAAGTAATGGAATCTGTGCTTTATTTTATACTGAGGACCATATATCTATTACAAAAATATAAATACATGCGTATTCATTAAATTATTTACACTTTTGGGAAAGAAATTTATTGAATGAGCAAATATGTCATTTACTTAGCTGTACAAACTAGGAATTGATATGTAGTGATCTAAGAATACTAAATTCGGCTGATGTATTGTTCTATTTATTTTCACTAAAAATATTCGGAGAAGGGAACTGGATATAAATGCTGTATTTATACATTTTGTTTAAATGTTGATTAAGTTGTTGTAGTAGCGGTTAATTTTTTGTTTTTTCCTCCACGCCCACAAAGAGCGAACCGATGAATCAAATTTGAATAAGGTTGCGGAAGATTTCGTTGGACTTAACGATAACAGGCGAAAGTAGTTCGCATATTTCTTGGGCTAAGATTATGATAATTTCGATTTTAACAACTTTCAAACACTAAATATGTATTTAAATCTTTTATACCGGCAATAAGTAGAAAATAATCTTACTTTTTACTAGTAAAAAACTTATACCAGCGCAATAAAGCTTTGCATTTTCAGTTTGTGCGTGCCTATCTTTTTATTAAATACAAATCTGCGTATATGTTATGTGCATATGTGATATATGTGCGAGAAAGCATAAAATATATACGTGTATTTTTTGCTTACATTGTGTATATTTTTTAGAAACAATTTTACAAATCTGCTAATAACATGTATTATATTTGTAAAAAAGGGGTATTGCTGAAAATGCATTGTTTTGTTCATAAAAAATAAATACTATATACCAAATAACTGAATTTGTATGTACATGTTGCGCCCCTCCCCCAATATTTAAGACGCTCCGGCTCCCATGCAATATCATTCTATCTCCGGGTAATTGAGCACCGTTGCATATTGTTGAGCCTTTTGTAATAGCATATCCCTTGACACTGGGACCTTCTTGTATCGAGTCAATCGAAAAACTTGAGTAATGACTCGTCGACTAGTCAGCAGCTTTCGTTGTGATTGGCTCATAGATAAAACATTGTGAGTACGTGAGGAGCCAATCACAACGCAAGCTGCTGACTAGTCGTACCACAGACTAGTAATATATATTTATATATTAATATAGCAGAAGTCTGTGAGTCGTACCTATAGCGCAAGAAGTTTGAGATCCGACTAGTCGTACCCGTAACCACTCCCGTGCAAATATGTCGTTCGCGAGAAACAAAAGGAAACGCTCAAGAGCTGAGTTAGGACGAATGTTCAATCGATTAACAAGTAAGTATATGTTGACAGATAATATTGCGTTCATATCACATTTTATTGAGATTAGAATCAATAAGTAGAATTAAATGTACGATGATATAAGTTATCAAATAGTGAAGTTAGATTTAGACTACACAGTGGCTATTCTAGAGTAGCCTATTACCTGTATCCGAACTTTATCTGTTATCTGTTTCAGAAATGGTGTGATCAGTGGTAATAAACAATTACTAAATGACCTGAGTCTATTTATGATCACACCATTTCATAAAATATTTCGCTACCGAAAAAGGAAAATGGTTGATTAGCCAATTTGACTATTCAGCCGGCAGTCATTTTTGAATATGTATAAAAAAGTATCAAAGGTCAAAGTGTGTTCAGCACTGGAGGAGAGCAAATAACAGGACTATTGAAACAGCTCTGAAACGCTGCCCGAAGAAAAAATTGAACCCTTTGAAGTATTATGAGACTGCCTGGCTGAATAGTCAAATTGGCTATTCGACTGGAACCGGTTGATTAGTCAATAATTGGCTATTCAGCCGGCAGTCATTTTTTAATACATATAAAAAAGTATCGAATGCAAAGCCGTCCCTAGCTCACACCAAGGGAGGGGCCCAATTGAACAGAGGGGCGCCATTTGTTTAGTTATAGAATTTATTTACAAAGTTACGAAATAGAGCCCATAACCCCATTTCGGAAAATAATACATTTTTCAGATCTCATGGTATAATGAGCATGTCTTTGTATTACAGGAAAAAAGCATATGTATACTATATTCCTTTAAAAAATTATATTAGGCACTGCATAAATCATAGAGAATAGGTTCGACAAAATAGAAGCATTCTGTTAAAATGTATAATTACAATATATACGTACTTATAGCGTTAAAAATAAGTTTGTCTTGTATGGTATAAACGCATTTATATAAGCAGTATGTAAAGTTACTCAACAGCTTTTCACTGTAAAAGGAGATTTGAAAGCTCAATTCTCCTTGGGTGCAGTTTTAAAAAAATGTCAACAGCCCTGTCATAACAGACTGCTTGACCATAATGAATATTCATTAGTGCTAACGATGAAAGACGAGGACATGTCATGGAAGAACGAAGCCAACTGTGCAGACGGCGCACTGTCGAGAAACTTCGTTCACATGTACAGCTTGTTACTGCCAATGTACAGTACATCCGATTTTAAGTAGACGAAATAAATTAGGAAATCGTTGTTCATCACACTGAGAAAGTGCTGCACCAAGTGTGTACGGACGATCCTGTGCAAAGACTTCTGACCATTTAAGCTTCCACAGTTTGAATTCCTGACTGGTGATGCGCTGGTCGATCAAGTCAGCAGAATTCATTGTGATCACTTCTTCCACATCCCGAACGTCAGTCACGATTGATGGTACGAAGCAAAGTATTCGTGACGCAGTCTTTGAAAGAGCAGTGAATCGGGTATCCAGCTCGGATTTGATGCAATCCAGTAGAGGAATGGCAAGACTTCGACGATAATATTCCTCCGGGATATCACCTGGTTTATTCTCCCTGAAATGCAATGTCCATATCATAGAGTGATTAAAGACAGAATTTTCACTCTTATATTGATCTGTATATTTAAAAATATTTAACACTCCTGTTTTGTTACCAATATACTGTACATGAAATTTATTAAAATAAAACGATTTTCTATTGACGAAAATTTACAACGCGATATATATGAAATCAATCAGAGTGAAATATGTGTTGAATTATTATTCTGTTATTATTACTAAATAATATATAAACGAGATTTAGCCAGGAAAGTGTAAATTTGTAGAATAAAAACCAATTTAGTTAAAAGTGTTATACGTTCTGTAGTAAGATATTAGTATTTACCTGTGAATCTGTCTTTTGGCAATTCCCGGCATCGTTCAGCCTGGCTGTAAATTTCGTGGAATTCTGTAACAACTTCATCACGGAGTAGTTTGTAGTCGGACTTGGCATCTTCCACATCATTGAATGCCTTCACCACATCGACAGATTTGCCCTGAAGGCCTTTCGTGACCACTACAAGGGAGTGAAGTAGTCTGTAAAGACTCACTATACCTATGATTGTTCCGAAATCGCAATCAGATGAGCTGTAGCATCTTCCTTAGTTTGAGATTCCCAACCAGTAGTATAAATATCCACCCAAGAGTCACTCTTACATGAGCAACATTATTATTTAGCTAACCAAGATTTTCATTCAACCATGCAATATTATTTCTTATCCAACCATTATTACCACTTAGTTATGCTAAAATATCTTTATCCAATGCAACTTTTATTTCAATCGAAATTTAAACTATGTGAACATTCACATTAAATAAACATTTGTTTGTGGCTGTGCATAATGCTGTGATAACATGTACTAGTACCATACGTGAATGTTTAGCGTATTATAAATAATAATTAATATCTACAGGTGGTTTACGCTATGGACAGTCAGGCAACAAGCGTATCATATAATGAGAATATCAAACAACTTTTCTGTAGTAATTTCTGACAAAGAAGATATGGGCTGCTGCGTCAATGATTCTATACTGGTAAGCTGTTAGTGACAAATTTAATACGAAAACTGCAACCCAGTCATATATATTTCAGCTGAGTGTCTTGCTAGGATTTCTGTTATAAAGTATAAGAAGACCTCTTCAATAATGTTTAACATTGGACTCCATGGGGGAAGTTTTCACAAAAGCTGATAGTCATTCTGGATGTGATTTTGTAAGTGCCGCTTAATGTCATTGTGGCGGATGCATTGTTGAGTACAAAAATAAGAGGTAGAAGATTCATCTAACAAGCCTGAAGAACACGATCAACAAAAGAGTTCACAATGTCACGTTAAATATTGGTATGGAATTTACTGTATATCACCCCATCAAGAATCAGAGCTATAATGATTGTCAGATTTCGACATCAAACTCCTGATGAATATTAGCAGCAATTTCTTTAAGAGTAATTTGGCAATTGTCGTCCAATATTCTTCTTATTGCGTGTATCATTTCTGGAGATACTTTGGTACATGTTATCCTGGCACCTCCTCTATGGCCACATACTATGATTCCAGTGTCTTTATACTTAGCAATAATTATTTTGGCTGTTGCTTTCTTTATTTCCAATGTTTAAAATAATGGTTGGGTAAGAGATAATATTGCTTGATTGAATGAGAATCTTGGTTAGCTAAATAATGTTGCTCGGGTAAGGGTGACTCTTGGATGGGAAATCCTGTAGTATATATGGTTTATGCACATTGAACACTATTGCCCTTTTGTATATATTCCTACCTTTACATTTATGCCAACCACGTTGTCTGTCTGCGAGCCATCTATGAACAAGTAGTTTATGCAGTGTTATTTATGCTTGACTTCACAAAGTAGAATGATGACCCTGAATGAACAGAAATAATCAGGTATTAATAAAAAATAGACTGAGCATCGGGCCTTTAAGGCGGGCTGCGGCGTTGGCCTCATTCCCGATGGTGAGTTGCTGAGCAATGTTGTGGTTTGCTAGAAGGGCTATTGCGATGGCATCGGAGCTGTCGGCTGTTGCGTAGGTGCAGTTCGGATTCCACAAGCAAAAACTACCATCCTTGGTTTGGCGAGTCTTACAACGCCGTATTTATGAAGAAGAACTCCTTATCAAAATAAATTGTTTAATTGAGAATGAAAACGGCGTTCCTGTAAACAAGGAAAATAATAAAATAATATTATACAGTATACACGAGCAGACTACACACATAACATGGAACAATAACAATCAAAATAAACAAAAACACAGGCATAGAGAATAGCGACAAAACATGACTATAGTCTGTAGGCTAAAATACCTTCACTTATGATGTGAAACGGTAGCAACATTTGGTATAGTTGGCATCGGTGACTGTGGTATAGTTGGCATCAATGACGGCATTCGCGGCATGCTTGCGGTGCGACGCGGAGGGTTGTCTTGATTGCCAGTTTGTGTCGAGTTTTGTTCACTTAGTTTTTCGGTATATTTCTTTTAGTTGCTGGTTTGCATGAAAAAAACCGTTGTCGGTGATTGCTGTGTTTTGACTTTTAAGACAACACACTATATGCTAAAATATACTGTTTCGCGTAAAATATTTCATAGTCATTATATGTATTACAACTATTTCTGAATGAAATGATTTTATTTGCAACAACAGAAACTGTAAAATGAGTTTTATATTTTGTTTGAAATACCAAAAGCTGTTTCACTTTCAAACACGGTGTAAGGAGGTACTATTGGAGTAAGTGTATAGCGTTGTGTTAATTGTCTCTATTTTACACATAATGAGTACATTATATATATCGAAATGAAATAAACAACTTGTATCTTATTAAACGCATTACTTATTTATCTTCACTATAATTGTATGTATGTCACGAAAGCGTTACTTATACAATTACAAACAATTTTAATATCCAAAATACTCATTTGATAATTTTGATACATATTAACTTTTAAACATATATTAAAACATTTTATACATAATACAAAAAAAAATTCTGTATAATTTGATAGTAAACTGAATACCTTTTATATCAATTCAACTTATGTCAGTTATGAATTTTTTAAATGAGCACTTCGTAATCGTATGACATATAAATAGAAGGGCAATGCCAATGCATTTAGCTCCCAATGCAATATACACTGCATTGCAAAAAGAGGAATTCTTGACTGGCTGTTCTCAGTAGACATTCAATCTTATCATATTCAAATTTAAACTAGCCAATTGAATTAGGTAGAACTTAGGCCAGGACATATTAAATTTTTTTTATTTGCTGCGATTTGCCTGCATATTTTGCTGCTGATTTTATTAAACCTTTACTGCCAATTTTCCTGCTGATTTTATTAAACCTTTTGGCAGCACAATAGGAAGTAAAATACGCAGCAAAATAGGGAGTAAAATACGCAGCAAAATAGGAAGTAAAATACGCAGCAAAATTGGCAGCAAAGGTTTAATACGTAGGCCAGGGCCTATCTGGAATACTTCCCTAATTTATGCCCGACATATTCAAAGCAGATTTAGCGCTTGCGCCTAGATTTATTTTATTAAAATTTTATTTCTGTATTTAAATAGATTTTTATGTACTATTCTAAGATGTACCCAAATCTCAAATGTAAAAAACAAAAGATGTTTAAAAATAATAAATTGTTCGTATTTGTAATGTTTAAAACAAAGTTTATCTTTGATTAAAGCACAGCTTATAATACTGTAATAACAACGTTTACACTATAGGATACTTTATTATAAATTTGTAACAAAAATTAATTTAAGATTTTCTGCTTTGATCATACCATTTTAACATGTACGCCGGGGGTCAGGGGATAAATGTCTTGCAGGAATGTCTACTATTGTAGTATTGCAAGAACACCTATTGAATTATACTGTATGTCTAGATAGGCTATAGACATGTCCTGGTTTGTTAATAAAAAATAAAATCGTGTCTACTGAGAATGAGAACAAACAAGAATTCCATTTTTTGCAATATAGTGTACTATTATGAATAATTGATAGTTGATGCTATTATCAATTCACCTCACCCTCTCATTTATTTATTATTTATAATTACTGATATAAATAGTAAAATTGATTTCTATGCCTTAATAATATTAATACATTGTCATTGATCAACTTACTAAAAATTATTCATTTTGAAAAAAATATGAAACATATACAATACAGAGAAGTTTTCTTATATCTTTGACTAAAACACTGAAAAAGAATTTTTCACACTGCACTAACAATCTCAGCCACACTCTACAGAAGACAAATGTCTGCAGCTCACATAAACTCTTAACTTAAGAATTATAAGACGAAAATCGAGTCAGAGTTTAATTTCAATAGCAGATTTGAGCGTACCATCAAAAACTGGTCTAGAAACATTCGACAAAATCTGAGAGACCTATAGTCATAATATTTAATATCCGTATATCCCTTCTGGAATACATTTTTTTCAGTCCCGGACATATTATCAACAATGCGGTAAAATTTTTCGATGCGTGCGGTGAAAAATGGGTCATACTACTGAAACTTTGAAAGTAGTATGTTAAAAATATATTAAAAAAATAATGCGTATATACCTTAATAATATTGTCGACAATTAAGAAAGAACAGCCGTTAAGCTGCAGAGTTACTGGAAATACCGCCTTAATCACCCTTGTAGCACATTTAAACGCACGAGTAGCTACTAATTTATATCCAAGACGATGAATATGAAGAATGCTCACGGTTCGGCGATGTGTATTGATTTTTAATTCTACTTTTAGAAAATTTCGCTTCGCACTCTTGCGAAATACCAGTGTTATTTTAATTGTCATAACCAAATGAGCTGTTGAATTAGGCAGACGTTAATGTTAGTAGTATGAGGTACGTCGCGTCTTGCCCACATCGAAAATTCAGTATTTTTCCAATTATTAGCATATTTATCGCTGTTATCATCTGTGCTGATTGCAATAAATATATATTTAATTTTATTCATTATTATCCATCTCATTCCTTAATATACTTGAAAAGTAAAAGCGGGTGAATTGACGTCATTTTCAAGAAGTTATAGCGAGTTAAAATCCCACTGAAGCAATATTTGCAGTTAGTTGATCTCTAGAAGGCACATACACACCTAATTTTTATGGTAAACGTAGAATGTAGAGAAGCATCTTATTTCCAAATGGCTAAGAGTTTGAAATAAAAAAATGTTGATCCTTAAAAAAGAGATGAAGACCTTAATATTATTGCATTAATTTTCTGTGGTAAAAGCAGAAACTATGGCTCCATTTAATCAGCTAATATCAGAGTATTTGACTCAAAGAAAACGTGGCGAACCCTAACCCTAATTTGAGAAAAGTCATGTTTTGGCTCAAATTTGCTTCTAAAATCGATCTCTGCCGTGTATATTTGATAAATGACAACCTTCTCAATGCAAACTTATTTCATGTCTACCTATGCTTGACATTTTTTAAGCAAACGTTTATGAAAAGTTTAGTTTAGTTTAGTTTATTTTGACTCAAAATCATATTAAGTTTGGCTTCGTATAGCGTAATTTCGATGAAGTAATACATTTTTAGTTCAAAATTATCTAATAAAATACTGTTTACGTGTAAATGAGTAGTCTCGCGAAAATAATTTTTACTTAAAACACTTTGGACGATAAAGTAGACCAAATTATGCGTGTCTGAATTGCTTTTTATGCATATCTGAGGTAGTCTTTTGGTTAACCCCAGCTAAATGCAATAAATGAGGTTAATTTCCATTTTTGCTTAAATGAGTAATTTTCAAAAGTTTTAATGCACAATGGTAGAGCATGTTGAGATATAACGAATAATCAAAAACGGCGAATAGCTTCACAATCTGGCCAATAGCCTCAGACTTGGATTAGGCATTCTGAGAGTATTACTGCACCAATTTCAATGATATTTACGCTATTGATAGTTCGAATAGAGTACTTTCATGTATTAGAAATTCGAATCCAACCATGGTGGTCTTCATGTTCGAATATCGAGTCAAACATGTAAAAAATAATTCTGGACATTTCAAATAACGCTGGAGGGTGATATACTTAACAGATTTACGTGCAAATATAGCGTTGGATACCGCTCTAGATGGTCTATCAGAGTCTATAATTTGAGAATTGACACCATATTTTTGCATGCCCAAATAGTAATTCGCGCACGGAAAGTCATTCAAAGGTGAACTCTGTTAAATTCCGGTCTACTTTACAATTTAGCTGTAATGAGTTACTCCACATAAATAACTATTTCTGATAAACATTGTAGGCATCCCTCACTTAATTTGAAGTATCTGGGACCACTGAAACCAGGCGCGGATCCAGGATTTTAAAAGGGGGAGTGGCTAGGTATTTAAAAAGGGCACATATCTATAAATGTTTCCGTA
>JAUYWV010129813.1:0-11188 GCA_032274565.1 Nematoplana nigrocapitula
CCGTGGTGGAGCCATATGAATACACAGATGTTCTCTGTCTGTCAGTTGTCGCGAGCTAAAGTATGCTACAGATGGAGTTATCAGACCCAGAGGATCGTGTAACTCGCACGCTGAAAAACGAATTTTGAATTATGTCACAGCAGGCGTTAACAACTATACAGTATGGTACCTGTCATGCTCAGTCAGAGGTCAGTCGTATATGGGCGATTTTTTGTGTGGTCATAATGATGTCGGCTTTTGTGTGCCTTTGAAATCGTGAGAAAATGAACGCAAGCAACGAGGAGAATCTATATAGATGGTGCGGAGATGTTCCATCTGTTGTGGACGGACACTGAGTGCGCAGATGCGGGCGCCTTTGACTCTTCGTATACTGGATGGAGAAATGTATAACTCTTACAATATGTACGATTCTTTTCTCATAATATACATCTAGTCACATTTGAGTAAACTGCGTGACAGGATTTCCGTTTGCAACTTATTTCTCTCTAGATAACAGGAAGTTACATATTCTTTCTCATTTTCTCTCTCTCTCTCTTACGTTTCCACAGTAATTATTGTACCATTAAGAACACAGAATTTCTCATGGGCGCTGCAGTTTAGAATCTGGGTTCATATCCCATCGTGGAATTCCCATAGAGCGAGGAGAAAATGTAACCATTGGTAAAAATGTATAGTAAGAAGAGGTAAATTTCATAATCTGGAAAAGTTGGAAACCCGTTATTACTCAATGTTTGGTGAGTCTCTCCTCGCTCCAAAATTCCAAATATACTTCCAGACGGTCGACTTTCATCGCTTTGTATCATTTTCTCCAGGCATTCACCCGTATGTACACGTGGTGGTCGTACTTGGCAGTATCCACTATGTGCAAGACAATAGCCTGGACCTTTTCCTGGTTCCAATCACTTCAAATGAAACAGACTGATGATACAATTTTCCACGTCGAGATGTACGAATGCACGCAGCGCCTATATAGAATATATTCTTCCGACAAGCCTGTTAGGGCAGGTCAAGTCATTCCCGTGGTCACTCGACCGTTGGGGGGCATTTGCATCGCTGCACAATCTTTCTCTGTAACTAAGCCTCATTCTTCTGTCTTTCTGATATCATTCTGTCCATAGATATAAATAGCCTTGCTTTCTCTGTTGTTCGTAGGTCTTCGACTGCATCTTTTCTTGATACCAGGGCTTCTTTTATTTAGAGATTTGTTCATTTTGCAGTTTCCCTTAACTTTTCTTAATTTTATGTTCTTTCGAGTGAATACCCAACACTCTGCGAAGATATCTAATGTCAAAAGCTGAATCCTATCTTGACATTTCCGTTATTTAAAGTCGTCCAATGCAGCCTTCATAATGTGCTAGAGGAAAAGTTTGAACAATCCTGGTGAGTGTAAGCAGCCTTGTGACACCCCGACAGTTTTCTTAAATCACTCCAACGGTATATTGTCTTCATGTTATAGCCCAAAGAGCATCACGCCATAACTCTGGCGTATAATATGTATTTGCTGCCAGAAAAAAATCTTGATGGCCAGGGAGAGAGAAAAAGGACGGTTTTTAATATTCTCACGTGTAATTAAACGTTGAGGCGTTTCCGTTTTTTCCCCAACGTCGACAACATTGACTGCGGTACCTACCCTGCACTGCAAAGTCTGTAAGAATGAGGAGAAAAAGAAGAAGGTAAGTGTGAAAATCTCTGCGGGGCTGCGGAAAGGGAGAAGGGGATCGAAAGGTGGGGATTGCGTACCTTATGTTATCATGCAGGGGTAATATTGCAGTTCTTCGCGCGCAGTCTGTAAATTATCCGACGAGGAGGAAAGACAATTTAACCGCATTGTTTTTCTATACTTCTTCCATGTATACAGTCTGACTAGCTGGCTGTGTACAGTGTACTGTAGTCGACGTCGATGACAAATATTGATTGAAAATTACTGCGCGTCTGTCTGCCTCACTCAGGTTTTTTTACAGCCTCGGTCAGATTGATATGCGGGAAGCAGTACATTCCACCACCCCTTCTCTCTTTCTCTCTTTTCCTCTGTGTTTCTTCTTTCTCTGTCTGTTTTATGGGAGGAAACCCCTGCTGAATACCCTCGTTCCACCTCTTTTGTACATATAGTAGACGAAACCAACTAGCGAAGTACATTCATAGTACGGGCGGGTGTTTTTGCCTTTTATTTTTCCAATTAAATCGATCCCCTCGCTCGATTTCATTTCCTTCCTCCGCACATACCCTCCCTGTATATATTCTGCATATACACGCAGAATGGAGCCCAAATGTTGTGGTGACCTTTGGGTGTTTTCCAGTCCAGATCAGTGGGTGTCAATCAGTAATTTGATCGATTAAAATCACAGGTGTGCACGGTCACATATATACGACGACGCCAAATCCATGTGACTCTCAATGTGCAACAGCTGGAAGGGAACTGAAAGGAGAAGGGCGCTACGCTGATGAGAGAGACTCACTGGGAGGGACGAGGGTGCGAGGATTGGTTAGTAGGTGGGGGAAACAGAGAGGATCTTATGTACTCGTTGTCACGATGATCCACATAATTCCTATATACAATATTTATTTGAAAAACCAGAAGACACTTGATTATAAAAGCTACTATGAGCTCAGATCAGCTAGGTCCACTCTGGCATTTTTCGTAGAATTTCTCATTTTGGTAGTTTTCTTTTGATAATGACTACTGCGGAATAGGCGAAGACGACGCGTTGATGTTTAGGCGTGTAAGAACTTCAACAAGCCTCTACCTATGGTGAGAAGGAGATTGGGTTTGCTGCAAGTGAAACAGCAGGGTCCCTCTTTGGAAGAGTACGGCCGTTTGTGGGGGCGGTATACTTTGACAATACACTCTGAAAGGAGATCAAAACCAACGACATTATTCAGAACAATGCTCAAACCCATCAGAATCTTCAGTCAGTGGAGACAAAACCTCGTTTTCCCCTTGCTCATTTGTTAACTGTATAATATTATAATGTTTAACTTTACCTGCGGAATATAATTTCCAATCTTCTTCCCAAAACGACATGTTTTTTTGAAAATATTTTGAACAAAAGAGTTGGACATTCGACTGCCGTATCTATAATAGGAAATATATTTCTTGATAGATCAGGTTTTAGAAAATCCTTTTTGGAAATGACCTACAGTATTGTATATATAAACTTTCTTTGTTTACCCGCCAAATTTTAACTGATATTTCTTCTACTGTATTTTAACGTAGTTACTATGGTGACACTATAGGGGTTCGGGTAAGGAAAATGTGCTTTTTCGATGTTTTCACTGCAAAAAATTTGAACTTGTCACCCTTTACATAAAAAAGTTAGCGACTCGTCATTTTTACATCGAAAAGCATAAACTCATCACCTTTTAAATCATTGCTATGCTATGCTTTTCAACGTAAAAGGTGACGAGCTTACGCTTTTCCTTACTGAACCCCTAGACTCACATAACCTACTAACTAGTATTTGGCTGATAGTCGGTCGACAGAACTATCCTCAAGGACATTTGGGAACGAAATTTATGTTATGATGTCATGTTGGAGATCCATAGTCGATTAATTCTTGTTCTCCTGTTCACCTTCGGTTATTTATTTATTTCCAGTGCTGGGACATCACACGAACCTCCATAATATGTTTATTTATATACTGTGTGTATATATTATATATGCCGAAGAAGCATTTGTGCCTTTTTGTTTTTTGGCATACGTTTACTCTCCATTGTCACCTTCATTGTTATTTTATCGATTCGAGTTCATATTTGTATTGCTCACCGAGTGAGTTAGGCCTCCGGTGCACCACAGTCGTCTGTTCGTCTCCTCCTCTCTGCATATAGCAGCGGCCTTGACTTGTTTTTCTTAGAGTTTGTTTGCATAGCTGTGAGTACAAACTGTTCTGACAAGCTTTATTCTTTGGTGCTGAATCGGTCGACTCTATAGATAGTATAGAGCTCTTCCGTGTTAGCTTTACTTACTCATTGACATGTGGTGCTCGCGTCTGGGTTGTTGTATACGGACGGTATTTCTCGATCATTATTGTCCAATAAACTCCCCGCCAGCCGCCTACCTATTACCTATAGTTAGTAGTTGAGTGTTTGAGTGGCGTGACGAGTATACTGGCTATTATTTGGGCCCTCCGGGTGTGTGTATTTGGTACAACTCCACTGATCGAGATTTTAGTGCTCGTCTGTAGAAGTCCACCACCACACTCTGTGTAGGTGTGCTGGTGTATATGTTAGGTGTTCGTGTGTGCATTGATTCACGCGAGTAATGCGTGTAATATGTCGGAAAGTGTCGTCTGTTCGGTGTCTTTTAGTGGACTCGAACCTGACTCGAACCCCCTCCTTCGATATACCCTGACCCGTAGAAATCCTATTTAGTTCTATCTTTCCGTGAACCCGTTAAGAGACCCCAAATGTGTATAGTGACCTAATCCAGGACACTAATGAGTGTGTATTTTATTATGGTTTTCGTGCATGACAATTTTTTCTGGATGGGAAATAACTGATTGGTTCTGGATAGCTTGTTGTGTTATCCCCGTTTAGGTTCTAGATTTTATCGGTTCTATTAAGGTCAAATTTTGTGTTTAGGTAATGGAGATTTTTAATCTTTTATTAAGGTCACATTATTGGTTCTAGTATTTATCGATGCTGAGAAAGTCAATTTTATTCGTTTTGGTAAGGTCTCCTTTTGGTTATATCCCGTGTAGGCTCTACTAGTTTGTATCGATTCTAGTAAGGTTTCGTTTTTTATTTAACATCTAATTTTATCAGTTGCCATGCAAGCCCTAACTATTGACTAATTCTAGATATTGTCTTCTGTCGGTGCAGGTATGGTCTGGTATTCGGATCTGAACTTCCTCTTCCGTCCCGATCAGCAGCACCCCAGCTACGAGACGGTGGGCAAACTCCAGTCCTCCATGCCCAGACAGGACTTCACCTCCCAGCTGAAATTCACCGTCTCCCCAGAGATGTGCAACTGGATTCTCTCTCTCACTCTGCTCGTCATCCGCTTTCCCAGCACCTTCTGGTACTCCAGTCGGCCCTTCGCCATGGTTTTCTCCGTTCTACTCTTTGTCACCTCTCTCCATCTGGTGGTCGATTTCTCCGCTTTCTCCGTCCTTTACCAGATGAGTCGCAATCCAGATGCTCTGCCTGCGACTAGCGCCGCCGGCAAGAGTCACCAGTTTAGACCTTTTTTCGGCGCCTGGATCTGTTTGGGGTTGGAAGCGGCGAGCACCATTTTGCTTCTTCTCGGCCAAATTGTCGTATTCGAGTATGGCCACACTCAGTTCCTTTACAGCCTGCGCAAATATCGGCAGTACTTCAGCTCTGCGTCCGATGCCTGCTCCGATATTGGCTCGGCTTCCGCCATGGCCGAAAAGTCGATGATATCGCCGACTTCATCCGCGAAATCCTCAGGTGCCACCTCCGAATGTTGTCTGCGCTATTGGCCCAATGTGTGTGCCCTCGTTCTCTTCTTTGTCTATTTGGGCCTGAAAATCCCTCTAGCCTACGAGTACATGCAGATCTATTGGGCTAGTCGGGACTCGCTGATGATGGCCGCTACAGTCACTGACGTCATCTTCTTCGTCTGCTGGCTGCTCACCTGGATGTGTCTCAGTGTGAAGACCTCGTGGCGATTCCAAGTGAACATCCCCATTCACACGGTGAGTCAGCTGTCCCAGGACAAACTGGAATCACCCGACCCAGTCTACGGCTGTTTCCACGAGAACCAGACCCTGTCCCAGTCGTCCAACTCTTCGGACCAGACCCGCCCACCCGGGCCCAGCGTGGGCGGTGTGGTGGGCCTTGGTGGCGTGGGCGTGATTGGCGGCGACTGTTGCTCGGAGAGTAGCAAAGCAAGCAGCGGGACGCGGGGCAACCACTACGTCTACCTGCAGTCAAATCTGCCCACCATTCCCACCATATCAGAACACATGGACGGCACCGCGAGTGACGCCTCCTACGAGACTCCGCCCAACCGGGGCGGCCTCATCACCACTGATCCCACCACGGGAGCCCTGGTGCAGCAGGCCTATATCGTTCGGCGGGGGAGCCGGTCTAACGATCCCACCTACGCCACCCTAGCCTCGGTCATCTCTGGGCACCCGCACCAGGGCGGCATCCCCATTCTGCCCGGCGGAGCCTCGCCGCAGAACGGCGGCAGTTTGATGGACGATGGAAGCGGCAGCGGAGGGACACTGAATCGGAATTCACGCACACGCCGCAGCGGCAACCGGGTCACCTTCAAGGAGCAGCACGAAATGATCCCGGGCAGTCCGTCCGGGATGGGGCCGCCCTTGCCTGGCGCTGACGGGATCGCCGTGCTGGCCGGCGGACACAACAACTACACCCAGTTCGTCCGGGTGAAATCGCCCACGGGACCAGGCGGCATGCCGGGTAATTACGAGGACTACCAAATGTTCGGCAATCTCTTCGCCAGTCAAGTGCCGCCAGGAGCCGGCGGTGGTGACTATCGCAAAGTGCCCGATATCCTGATGAACGAGCAGGGCGTGACCAGTCTGGGAGAATGTACCATCAGTGGCGGTGGTCCGACAGTTGTAGCGACGAGCTCGGGGCCATATATCGTCAGCAATTTGCAACGGGCTAACATGTTCAATGGGAGCGGCGGAGACTTGGTGGAAATGTCCGCCGATCTAGCTGAAATGCAGTACGGATTGTCGACCCATTTGGACACTGACCAGAGTTTGTGTAGTCAGGTTTGAGTTTCTCTCTGCAGACCTCGCCCGCCTTCTTTTCATCCGATCCATCGATCGATCTCAGAGATCTACCAACTACCTAAATCCCTACTTGATAGGTTTCCTTTGCGGTTCTGGAGTCACTAGAGATCCATTGTGGTAACTATGAGTGTCTGGAGATTCACGGCCCGGCTGCTACTATTCACTAGAGATCAATCCACTGTGACTATTATGATTCGCTAGAGATTCACTCAGGATGTGTTATGCGTTCTGAGAGAGATATTTGGATTCAATTCCTGTGTGTACTCGTTCGTTCGGGAGCATTTCGACCAACCATTCTCTTCGTTGATTCCGTCTCTCTGTCATTCGCTGTCCATCCATCAAACACACCAACGCCACGAACACTGACACACCCTTTCTCGCAATTCGACGCTATAAACCCGTAATTTGGTTAATTATTGACATTTTGTTTAATTGATCTTTTGGTTTGCTTTGCCTGCAATCTCTACTATCGTACGAAATGACTGTTCGCAGGGCGATTTATAAACTAAAGGAGGTGGACATAGATGTAAGCATCAGATCGCTCTTCTGATCGCATCAACAATTTCATCCACGATGGACGCCTTTTTTAGTGTATAAATGTACAGACTATACATATTTTTGTAATATAGACAGGCTTCTATTTATATATTGTATAAACGGCGTTTTCATCTTGTACCAAAACACGCCCTTATACGTACACCATGCATAGTCTTTTTATTAATTATTTATTTGTATATTGTTTCAAGGATGTGTGATATCAGAACTTTGAAAACCTCTCAACCGATATGTTGCGACTCCTGGGGATCGCGGAGGAGAACGTGCAACTTGTCGAACTGAGCTGTCTTGTCCACCGTTTTTTGTTGGATCATTTGGATCTCGCTTTTTGATCTCTTTCCAGGGATTTCCCTACCAATGTTCCGCGAACACACTGAACGCCATTTCGCGCATTATCTGAGTCCACCATCTATCTCTCTTTGTTGTTGTTGTCACCCACATAGTGCCTACTTAACATTCCTTGTGCTGGTTTGAATGTCATTTGAAAACTGGAGTCGCCGAAGGGTTTCTCACCTTTACCGTCAATTGCAGCCTCATTATGAACAACACTGCATATAGGGTTATATGGATATACACAGCAAATAGTCGCGGCAAAATATGGTGTGCGAATTTAAATCCGGTAGCTCCCGACAATCTCTGAACGAAAAGTAGTGTGAAGACTCCTTAGACCTCGATATGGTCTCGCAGGAAAGAAAGCCTTTCGTGAATTACTTCGTGGTAATGGTAATGCCGTCTGAGATGGTTTGTTATGTAACCAACCAATTACGACTCATTTTCTACTTCTATACGTTCTCTTTCTGAATCTCAGACTGTTTCACGTTAAATAGTGCTTGTTTAACTGTTGCAGTGCATAGATAATATTGGTTTATTGGACGAAATTCCAATGGCCCCACTGAATGTGCACAAGCTGTCCTAATTTGACTTGTAATTATAACTATACAGTTACTGTTCCTGGCAGATGTCAGACGAATAGTCAGTGAATTTTCGAATTGTCCCAATTTGATTGGCTTGAAACTATTATAAGAGAGTCGTCGATTAGCTGACGTAGCAAGTAGACGTGAAGTGTTATTCTATCAACTAAATTAATTTATGGCGATTCCAAAAAAGGTGATATTCATCCATTTCCATCCACCAGGCATAAGTTTATTTGTGCTGTAATGTGTATTATATGTCCGTTGACGTCATCACAACATCCTAGGACGTACCTAGGACGTATTCTACTTACAACTCTTGCGTTTTCCTCTGTCTCTCTACCTGTTGTATTATTATCCTACCCTCCACTGTCCACCTTTTTGTTTGTGACATTTTGATTTGTAAATGTGAATGCGACTCTGAACAATTGTTATGAAATTAATATATATATATATATCTATTAACAATAGGTAGTGTTGCTTTCTTGTTGAATAAATCCCAGATCGAATCACTCTGAATATCTAAGCTTTGATTTCTAAGATTGAATCGCAATCGCTTTCTTGCTAAAAGGAGATCGAACATCGTTTTGGCACGAGCTATGACTATAAAATGAGCAAATAAATCATAATTTGCACATTACAGGTCATCGAATTCTAACAGACGCAATTTTCACCTATACTCGCTTAGTTAGTTTGCTAATATTGACTTCTACGTATTCGGGCTGTAATTGTATGCCCAGCATGTTCCACGAGGTATTTATCCCTTGGATCGTCTCTTTGACCTTCCCAAAAACACGACAACAGCCCTTATAAGGTCTACAGGCTTGAAAAGACCGAATATATTATCAACATATATAAAGAAAACAAGAGTGTAAATTCATTATCCTATCTATAATTAGAGAAATGTATGTCTGACCGGTATTTATCTCCCAGCTCTCGACCGATTTGCATGCTTGATGACTTAAAAAAATGCTACGCCAATGGGTAACATGGGAAAAATAGCCACGAGAGAGGCCCACAACAGAAAATACTCCAAAGAAAAACCATGCTCTATTATGTGTTGCATGACAAATCAATTTGCTGCAGATAAGTGATTGCTGCGATGCTAAATCAATATGCTACAGATGAGCGATTGCTGCGATGCTAAATCAATACGCTACAGATGAGCGATTGCTGCGATGCTAAATCAATATGCTACAGATGAGCGATTGCTGCATCATAGAACAAGGATACTCTATTATGTGCTGCATGACAAATCAATATGCTACAGATAAACGGAAAGTCCGGACAATTCATTTATCGCAGCTTTCTCTGTCAATTTTCGGGGTCAGGCTTTCTTATCAATTTGCCTATTCCTAACAAACCGCACTCACTTATATCACCGTTGCTAGTGCGGAACGTTCTTTTTCGAAATTGAAACACATCAATACCTATCTTAGTTCCAGTATTTCTCAGGAGAGACTTGATGGTCTTGCTCTTTTATCTATCGAAAATGAAGCTGCAAAAGAGCTGAACATTGATGACTTAATTGACAAGTTTACAAACAACAGTGCTCGAAAAGAAACTTACATAATTCTCACAGTTTTCGAACATATATTTAAAAAAATTATCTTATTTTTCATTATGAATCTTTGCATGATCATTTACATAAATGAAAATTGAAATATGTTGATAGCTATACAATGATTTTTTATCTTAGGTTAGGGGCCCCCAATGTTGTAATTTCCAAGGGCCCCTGGCTAGTTTGTTACTCCAGTGTATATAAAAGTAAGAATTTCCAACATATCCACAATTCATGTATCCCATATAGGGCCAGTTTTCAAAAGCAAACAAATTGCCTCCCAAATAATCCTTGAATTATATTCACCTCACTCTTTTGACTTTTATCTGTATGAGGAAAGTTGCTCGATCGGAAAATATGGATAAAAATGGGCAATGGTGATCCAACAGCCAACAATCAATGATTCCAGACGAAACTCATGCAACGCAGAAACTCATTCGCGTCACGTTTTCCGACAAGTATCCGGGGGAAAAATCCGACAACAGTACATTTGGTTCTCACACTATCATTTGACCTTCCCGCGTAAGAATTGCAATCTGCCTCGCTCCCGAAACCGATAAGCACTACCCGCAGCCAGTTAAGTCAATCGATATATTGATCCAACCTGCGCGTTTGTAAATTCGCTTTCGTTTCTGCATATGTTTATGCAGATTTATTAATTTTTCGGAAGAGTTCTCCAGCGATAATGACTGCTATATTTTAAGGGGTTGAATGGATAAAAATAGTAAATATAAAAATATTGTTCATATATAATTTCAACGTAAGAGACAGAAAAATAATTTAGAGAAGAAACATTTGTTTAAGTAAAACATACTCCATATAGTGGAATTACGGCCTAAATAGATTCGGGAGTTGAAATAAGTGATATATTAATTGAAAGAATTTGTAGGCAGAGTACAGAAAGAACATAGAAGGACGAAATGTAATAAATAAAGATTTATCAATTTTATTTGACCGGAAATTTAATTAGTCGAACTTTATAAATCGGGTTTGCTGTTTTTTAAATTATCCTAATCATCAGATAACTATATTTTTATATCCAAGTATAAGCGTCTTTTGATTGGCCTATTAATAAAACGCTTTTAGTAAAAAAGGGAAAATCTCGTTTTCGATAAGTCTCTCAAAAAGCATTGTAATTTTTTATTTTTTATTTTTCTACTTCTAAAAAGGGGCAAAAATTTCAAATTTTCATATCCAAAGATACCTTTTCGCAAGTCGAAATATTCCATCCGAAATTAATCGCCTAATAAGTACAGGGTGTTTCAGTTGATCCCTCCGCTGAAAAAGTATTTTTTAAACAAGGAAATTTAATTTTAAATGGTGATATTATATTATTATATTTAAAATACACTAACAGAGCTACAGAGTATAGAGTTACAGATGTTGTTCAATGTGTCCACCACCAACTTCGCTACACTTCTTGCACCGAT
>JAUYWV010129824.1:0-11187 GCA_032274565.1 Nematoplana nigrocapitula
TGCTTTCTACAAAACGTTAGCTTTTTATCTCGTAAGAAATTAGCATATTTCTTCAGATATGCCGAACAGGGCGCCTATTTTTATCGTCGCAAATCATAGCCCTCACACATTTTGGCTTCACATTCTTCCTCACCAGCCCACCTGGATTATTCTTCGAGCTCTATTCATTATGTAAATACAAAGAAACCTTCTCCAAATTCATACATAGACAGTCAAATTGCCGCTGCTTAGAACTTCATAGCCAAGGATTCGTTGGATTACACCCCAGACCTTGCTTTTGTCTGATTTACATCATATTAAATAATTAATTGCGCACTGATTCAAAACGTTTATTTTGTAGAAATCGGTATAGCTTTTTATGTAAAGAGCAGTGCAATCATAAAAACAAAACAAACTCTCAGTAAGTCAGTGCTCGAAACTTTTTGGTTTCTTCTGATGGCACACCTCTACCAAGAAGTAGGGTAGCCACTGCTAAAACGAAGATGTAGCTTTATTTGTGGTTAATCAGAAACGCACATGTTTTCAACAACCCATTCCTGCCATAATTTTGAAATTTTTCGCTGTGTTTTCAAAGTATTTTTTCTGCTTTAATATGTCAACAGATTCAACCTCTACGTTTCTGAACCTCCAGTTATTTTCGTCGATATACTCAATCGACTCCCCATTTTCCAAAACAAAGTCGATACATTTATCAAGTAAAATGTAAGATTAAATGAAATTCTGTACGGATGCATCATACACAGAAGACTAAATGAATCTGTATAAAGTCGTTGTAACCCACCCAGGGGCCCTATATCCTCAGAGGCCGCTTTGACAGTTGAATAATCCGATAATGTTATTTAATAATCTCATAATTCTAACAGAACGGCTGAAAATTGACTAAATTAGTGAGTAACTTTGCTGTCTTGTTAACCTCTACTAGCCCTCCTGCCTACGCATTCGAGAAGAGTATCATTTAACTGCTAGTTCCTCTTTGGGGCAGAATTATACACTAAGGCACTTTTAAAATGCTATATCTAAGAAAATATTCAATATCTACAAATAGTTGCATTCCTATCATTAATAACCAGGGAAATGCATTTCGGTAAATACTTTTATTTCAATATATAATTACTCAAATTCAATAATTACAGACCTAACCCGGGAAAGATTCTGAGATTATTGATTTTCAAATAATTTTCCCGGGGAAAATATTAGTTTTTAAACAGGTTTTTAATATCATAATTACAATAACATCAAAGCTTAAAGATACAAAGACAAAATTATTAACGATAAATGTTCGTTGTCGTATTGCGTTTGGACTTAAGTAGAAGTAATGTAAACGCAATTCGTTTCACCGCTTGCTTCTATTTTTATAGTCTTGGACAAGAAATCTGACAGAATCTGCTGCCTCCTGTCTCATAACAGACAAAGAACTATTCGATCATGATGTTTCCTGAGAACCATTTGCGTTGGTGGACGATTTCGAGGAATAATCCTCGTCTGTTACCGTTTCGTATAGACAGATTGGGCACTTGTCTGTTTCACGTAATTGATCTTCGTTGAACATCAGAATAGTGTCGTTGCCGCAGTTTTCTTTAGAAAATGGTTAAATATTTACCACCGGTTAACTCTCCGGTCTAACATGCAGTATATTTTTAACATATTGTCCAGTGTATTGTGACCTAAGGATGCGTCACCGAAACTTCATTTACAGTATAATCCGTGTACTTAGCGTAAAATGTGTAAAAGATAAGGAAACCTTTAGTACGATTATATTTGTAAAATTTGTAAATAAAACACAAAAATAATTAACTTTTGTTTCAAATGAAAATATGAAGATATCACAAATGACTGTCGTTTTGAAGCATACTGCTTATAAAGTTTAACAAAGCACCGGCTTGGGTTGTTCGTGTTTTAAAACACTTTGACTTTCTTAGGCTTCACTGACCTTTGCTTAAGACCTGCAATTTAAGTAGACAATACGTTTTCCTAAAAGACAAACAAGAAATTCTATTTCGACATCTCTACAAGTAAGCTGTAACATATACCTTCCTGTGTCTGTTTCAGGCTGATATGCTTCTACCATTCTAATTCCCGATGTTCCTTTCACCTTTCAAAGCAAAAACTTTCCCAGCGAAGAAAAACTTAGAGTTCAAGAGCTGCTTTCGTGTTGAATTTTCAATTACTCTACGTTCCCATAACAATGCTTCCTGATCATTGGTTATTGGGCTTGCGGTCCCACTGCAACTGTCTCGGTTGGCCAGTCTCATCACCGCGTCAAGAGATATCCGAGTATCATAAAAACTAGAGTTTTGAAAAATTCTCCACGGCTTTCGAATGTCATGATTAACATAGTATTCTAGTTCCTGGATAATGTTACGCAAGGTATTTGCGGGATATCGGTCACCGTTAACTTTTCGTACTTTTTGTATAAACAAATTAAATTGTAAATTTGACAGTAAGCCAGAAATAATCCCTGAAGCTTGTCCTGCTTTAACTCAAAAGAAATTCACTGCCCAATTAGCTTTGTTCGTTGAATTTTCGGACAACCTACTGTTCATTGCGCATTGGAGGACTTCCTCGTTAAAAGCCGTTTGAAATCGGGTTGACGAAGATCCCGGGTTATCTTCGATTTCATCCAAATCTTTTAACAATTCGTCTAAGTCTACTATCTCCATGTCAGTCATCTCGATAAATGAATTATGTTTACGGTAGTTGGGTAGCAACGCCAAAAATTAAAATTTTGAAAAGAGATGATTCCTATACATGCTGTTACTTGACCTCCTAAGACTTTTGTGATCTTTGTCCATTAACGATATATGTAAAATTGTAGATCAACAGCATAAACATGAAAGAACACATGGAAATGTTTAGGGTTTACGTACTTTGGGGTAGAATTCTGTTATTTGGCAATGTAGTTATGTGGATGAAACCATGCATTTTTATAAATAATATTGCAATTTACAATATTATATATATTTAGATAAACAATGGATGTATGCAAATAAAATATCCACTAACCGCTTGTAGATAATTTCCACGCTTGTTTCATTATTCAGTTAATGGTAATCAATACTAGAACTAAAGTTACCTCTCTCTAAACAATATCTACGAATTGGAAAATTTATCTGCCAAAGCATTTAGTCAAAGTCCACTAGAAATATAGTTGACAAACCTGTAATATATGATGGCGGTGATGGTGATCAAGAAATCTAAAGCGATGAAGAATGGGATGCTGATGTACTTCGACTGAGGAATCGAGTGGCAGTGACGTGAGTAGTGTAGAGGGGGATGAGTAGATTGATCCTGAACAGTTATTCTCTGCTTATGTTTCGATGTAACTGCAGGCCACTCAAGTGTATTGTGTACATTGGTGCTGGAACTATTTCAGATGAGGATCACCGTTCTTTTACATCGCAAGGTCATGCATCTAGTTGTGGATTACCTTCATGGTGGCCGCAATTTTATTGGTGATAACTTTTTTACTAGTGAACCATTGGTTACTTAACTTATCAAACGCAGAACAACATATATTTATCCGATGGCTATTGAACGTAATGCAAAAAGTATTCAGTTAAATCACGGTAACCAACACTTTTGGATTGATTTTTATACCAATAGCCATCGTTGGATAAAACAATAAAACTCGCCCACGCTCGGTGATTATTCGAGTAACTCGGAGTTCTGTACATTAATTCACGGTAACCAACAGTCTGCCATGCATTAACTATTACTGAAACAAAAACACACTACCACCAGTGTCAAAGTTCATTGACAGTCGACCTAGAGGTGATTCTCGACATTACTATTGTGGCCAGTTGGCTCTTTGTTTGTACTCAGGGGATAACGGGCACAAAGCCTGTCCTGCTCTGGTCTACGATGCATGGTGCACAGCAGAACAGACGCAGTCCTGATGAAAGAAAGTTAGACATTGTGTTTGAATAGAACAACAAGAAATCATGGTTTCGATAACTTGGGGCTTCAGCAACAAGCTGAAATGCCGAAGATGGTCATATTGTGTTGCTTTGACTTTGTGCAGAAGACCACTACTCGTTCAAGAGTGAACTGGCATAGGAAATGTGCAAACCATGGCGGAGTAGACGAGCTAACCAAGTTCAACTACGTAACATAGTAAATACTGCTTTTGCATGAGACTGGAGTGGGCTTGCTGGTGGTGCCCTAAACGCTTAAAAACCAGGACGTGTTCAGCTTGCCCTCGAAGCATAGGTTTGAAGACCCGCGTGCTATGTCAGGTCTGCCACAAACGTACCCAGGTCAAGAGAATGCAATTTCCAAATGTCGTGCTTTGTGCACTAAATAGATTGGGATAGAATTCTACCTCAACGATAAACTAACTAGTATTTTTGAGAGGATAGACTAACCGTGAAACACAGCAACTCAGTTGCCAACTATCATGTATTTGATTTTGGTTTAAGAGATTACATTTTAAATAAAAAAAAAGTTATTCGTATAAAAAACATGTGTTCCACAGGCTCACTGCAAACAACATTACTGCAAATGTCCCCTCTGATACTGATACAGATTTCGGACTTCAATACTTGACCGTTTTAAGTCACATTATTGCAGTCACGTGACGTGGAACGCGATCGTCAGAGAGAACAATAGATCAACGTTTCTCTGCCCTATATGTCGAGCACGAAAGACATTCATCAGAGTTTGTGGTATAAGCTATAGAACATGAATTAGTGAATACTACACGAAACTTTTGTATTTGAATAGTCAAACATGCACGCGTTTTAAACAATTAGTGTTATTGTTCAATCGAGGCGACTAAAAAGCAAACAAGAAGTTTAAATTCGGGTTGGCAATATGATAATATGGTCAAGAACCAAGAATTATGGAAAATGCGAGCGAATGCAATTATTCGCATCCAAAATCTCGACATATATTTTTATGTGTGATCTGTACAGTTGACAATGACGGCTAAGTTTAATGATGCGCCTTCGTACCCCCTCCCCCCTTCGTCTCAAAAGAGCAACAAATCAGACCTTCTTATAGAGATGCTTCAATGCTTGTCTACTTGCTTTAATTATGTTCATACCACAACTAAAACTAATCTCAAATTCCTGCGCAAAACTCGACTTTGAACACAGGCGACACGGGCGAACATACATTATATACAGACTGATCCTTTAATATAGATGCGAGGACGCATCTATAAAACTATTTACTCTGTCTGAAGATCTTGTTCAAAACCATATATGTTTCGTGCTTTTAGGAAGCAACGATTGGCATGAGTCACAATCTATTTATAATAATAATAACGTTTATTAACCAACAGACTAAGAATCAAGAGTATAGGGTGAAAAAATGTTTAGAGATATACAATGCAAATAATAAACAAACAAACAAACAAAATGTTTCTTATGTCTGAAAGGAAAACACGGAACAAATAGTCATTACCGATTAAAGTTAGAGTTGAATAGCAGCGTTGAGGTATGGCAGGAATGCATTCAATCTATACGTGTAGTCCGACAGTGTTCAGCCTGTAGAGATCGGGCCACCAAAAGTGTATCTCGCACTGAGTGATTAAGAGGAAGTCGTGTATTGTTAACCATTTGGACAAGCAGACACCGTCTTGCAACGGCACATTGTACATTTTGTCAAGTATGCGATCGTGAGGAACTCAAAGTTCTTGTAACAGAGCTATCGTCAAACTAAAATCGACTTTGAACATATAGGCTTAACGGACATAGAGACACTTTTATAGAAATGAAAGGCTTAGTGAATTAAATTAGATGTGTTTTTGACTCGGCACAATTGGCATTCGCCCTCTACTTTGCAATGTGTTGTCACTTTGAAACACATGAAGAAAACAAATGCTAAAATCAAAGTCTTCTACTCGCAACAGCAGTAATTATAGTAATGTGCAAAGTACAAGTCAATGTTGTGCAGACCCTCATTGGCATTTTCATGCGCTTTTATCTGTCAGAAAAGCGAATCCCCTGATTGATTTCCATGCAGCAGAACTTCTCGATCACATTCACATGAAATAGCTCCTCTGCCGATGAAAGAGACTTAACACTGACATCTAATCGCGTTCGGAACTTCTTTAGCACTGTCTGAGATCAAAGACTACTAGTCCAGTTTCCAATAACAAACACGAACCGCAAATAATAGGAGATACTTTGACGGAAGAGAAAAATGTGATAAAGCGAATTTCAAAGGTAGTCATGACAGTATAGAATGCTATATGCGCTCAATAAGTTGGGAGGACGAACAACTGAAAGAGAAATATAGATAGAGAAATGAAGAAATACTGCCTCATATTCCGGGTAAGAAAAACAAAATTCATTCGCGCGTTCTTCACAGAAAAAGTTGAAAATCAATCCCTTTTAGCATGGCCTCTAAACCACTTTTAATATATAACTTATAAGCTTTACAAATGCAGGAGATTAAATAAGCCATTTTATGCATTAGGAAGTAGAAAAAGTATTACACAACTTCCCACTTGAACCGTTAAAACCCTCGAGCTGAAAGGTTCTGTAAGGTACGACCCATAACCTACATTTCAATGATGACACGGAGAGTCATTCTAATACATCATTTTGTTGTAATACATAGTGATAATACATGCAAATATTTAGCCGTCATTTCACAAGGAGGAGATGCTCACGAATACGGAAGCCAAAATGTTTTCTGGTCTCACCGACGTACCGCACTTGTTCTAGTGATAATATTCATATTTATACATGAGTAGTGAGACCAAAGGGACCAGTATGGTGTCTTTATTTAAGGAGAAAATATTACTCTAAAAAAAGCTTTAAGACAGAAATAATCTAGCAAAGACCCGACGAAGAAACATGTTAACGTTTCCAAACATGTATGAATTGTAGTTTTTAAAATCAATTTTAATTGTCGAAAAAGTTGATTAATCTATTTCCACTGATCTCCATAAAGAATTTAATCATCTAGTTTCTATATATATACAAGTAGTATGTTGATCATATGTTCTAAGTTTTCTTTTATTTATTAATGGCCTTTTCAAGATGTTAACACTTCTAAGGGCTGTTTTCGCGTTTTCTGGGAGGGACAAAGAGACCTCCTCGACTTACAAGTACAGCACATTTTATTGTAGAAGTCAATATTAGCAATCTAACGATCTAACTAAAGCGAGTAGGAGATCGATGTGTTTGTTGTAGATTTCAACAATCTGGAGTGTGAAATCTTGATGGAACATGAATTCAACTCTGTTGCGAATCGCGCAATCATCGAGAGATTGAAATTGCGCCCAACTTGGCTACAGAATGGCTACCCCGTAAAAACATTATGAAACGCTGTGTATCATAGAGGTAAAACGTTTTGAAGTAACTGACACTGAAGCGGAAAATATATGAAGACATCGAGGAGCACAGTGGATTCCTCCTTCAGTTTTGTTTGTGTGGAAACTGTCGCTTTTTTAGGTGTCGACACACAACGGGAAACCTCTCTGTTAAAGTACTTCAGCGAGCCAGTCATAGGAGTCGTATCAAAAATAGAGAAAAAGAGACGATGAACTGCGTCATCTGTGGAGGGAACGACATTTTACTATGAAAATGAGATAGGAAAGAAGATATGCAAGTTTTTTCATTAATCTTTTACTCTTCCATTTGAGAAAAACAAGAACAAAAATACAGTATGGCATTCTTTGCTCTTCCGGGGGAAATTGGTTTTGATGTCAAATAATTTAGGGTGAACTTCGGCGAAGGTATAGATTCTGAACGTGGTCGGTTAGCAAAAGAAAACCTTAGATACAATTCGTAACACGCAAACAAAAAAATTGTTTTTCCGTAGTAGCCTTCCATAATATACGTAGAAGAACAAGTCAGTCGTTGTGTTTCCTGTTTGAAATGAAACCCCCGATTTTAAGTAGTATAGATTTGTACCTTTATCACAAGAAAAAACAATATATATAAATTTGAAGTTTACCATTTGTTTGGTTTTACAAAAAATGAATAGGACTTACGAATCATTTAAAAAACTAATAAACCAATAATTCTTCTTCTACAGAAATTAAACTTTCCTCAATATCATCAACAGATTCATGCTTTCAAATACGAGTACAGTTAATATTTACTCTTGGTGTTAGTCGTATCCACCGAGTAACGCAACGAAGACATTCCAGCAGTCACAGTGTGACCCTATCCAAAGTTATCGAATACAGAAGACTTAAATGGTACGTGAGACGAGGAACGTTTTCCAATTCATTGACTCCCAGTTCGAGCTCTTCACACAAAGATGGGAGGACGCAGACCTGTGGAACGACCTTGCAAAAAATGGATGGATACACGATCTGAAAGAAACATTTGTAAAACGAGATGGCTCCATTACTGACGCCCAGGATCGTATTTAATAGCGCAAAATCTCTGTTGGTTAACTCTGTTTTTCAATGTTTATTTCTGTATCTTTTCATTGTTCCTCTGCTGGTGTACATTGACGATGTCCCTGGACATAATCGGAAGAGATCTGCCATGTTGTCACACATATTACCAGACATATACCTTGGTTTGAACCAATTAAATTGAGTAAACAAAACAAGGTCGCTCGTTTTTCTTTTTAATCTTGGTTGAACAGGATCGTTGAGTTTGTAGAGATCTTCTGACTATCTGAATCCCAATGCGTACCAGTCACGCATTGGTTATTCTCTCTAGTCATTTCACCCTTTGATCAGGTGGATGTATTCTCACCACATCAACGATGATTTGTTAAGTTTTAGACGACATTCATCCACCTCAGTTACTTGGATTACACTGATCTGCTTTCTCTGACTGGTTTTCTCCATGCCGTTTAACCTAACAATCCTTTCTTCTTTCTCACCACATTAACGAACTATCTGACATTTTCCTTTCTCAGTTTCTCGCTAATGCATATCACACTGGTCCTTTTCTATATATATATATATCTTTCGTGACATCCGTTGTTAAAAACATTGTTCATTAATTTTCACACGTTTCGTGTTACACCATCAGTACAGTAATTCATGTGATTCAGTAAATTAATTTAAATTGGTATATCTATCACTTTGTAGATGTACGAATTAATATCTATGATTGAAGTATATTTTACTGACAACCTACAGTATTACTTTGTTATGTGTCTTTCAAGTAACGAAAACCAAACAGTATGATGAAACAGAGATCAACAACATCGTCTCTTAAAATGAATATATGTATTGAACTATTTCATTTTATATTCCTGAGTAAAATACTCTTTACTAAATTTGTCTTCATTGCTGAAAAATTCTTCTTTCAAATGTATGACTTTATTCACAAGCGGTGTGGAAAGGTTGTGCAACATGTACAACTGTCTGCTGTCACGAATGTTTTCATAAGTTATAATGGTATTTCGGTTTTTCTAGTGAAGAAGACAAAACTTATTATAATCCATTATGGATATATATGTGCAATTGCAATAACAACATTTTTCTATGTACACTTCGTTAAAATACATAGTATTTCTGCTCTTTTTTAATGAAAAAGAGTTTCTAAATGTAAAATGAATAACTATTTATGTACTGTACTACTTACAAGTGAGATAACTAATTAGTAGTACATATTGAAAATGTTTGATAGAATTTTTGGTGGGTTTAAATTTATAATTATCGTAAATTAACTACAAACATTAATTTGGAAGAGACGAAGGATCAGCACAGAATAAAGCAAAGTTGTGACATATGTGTGCCCAGGACAGGACTGCACAGCTGAAAATCACCAACCGAGAAGCCATCCTCGAACAAGTTGGCATGCTCAAAGATCTTGGAGCTGCTGCGAGCTAAATTGGCACAGACAACCAGCGCCATGGCCAATCTCTTCGCCAGCCCTTCTCTTATGAGAGTTGGACTGTCACTCAAGTTATTGAAATACATAATTTGAAAAAGTAACACTGGGCTTACCATCTGAGTCCTTGGCCTCGAGATTTCTGGCTTCCAAAACGCTGACGTTTAGAACGACGATAGGGGCCTGAGAACGACAATAATAATGTTCAAATAAAATATAGCGTAGCTATTTTTGTAAAAGTTTAGAAAATAAAATCGAAGCATAATTAATTCATAATTAGCTGGCTTATGGTTACCCCTAACATAATCTACAATTCTACATATGTCCGTTTTTTAAATCATTTACTGTAGTGTTCGTGGGGCATTCTAAGTATGTAAAGCTTTTCAAGAAGTTCATGGATCTTCGACTAATAATAATGGACGTCTTTAACTTCTACATATATGTCAACCTAGCTGTATCGAGCAAGGTGCGTAAGTGCTTTTTAATGACAAGCAATTTACGACAAAATACACTTTCGTCATGTACTGTACAGTTATACATAAAAAGCATTCATGAAATTATCGGTGCATCTCATTAAAATTACATTTTCAACAATTTTCCAATTTCTAAGCTTCTATAGTCGGCGACAATTGTTTCACCCACTCTATATAAGTAAATGAATGAAGCAAAAAATAAATATTCAGTTATATTATCAACGAAATAGCACACGTTAATTGTGCAAAAGCGGTTGTTTTCTGGTTTTGATTTTCTTCCAAACTCTATTGTCAATATACCGCTTATAAACGGACGTAATTTTCTTTCAGCAAAGCAATCCCTTTCTCACTAGTAGAGTTGCTGAAGGTGTTGGTGTTGTTCTTGTTCTTGTTTTTGCTTTCGGCATTCTCGACATCCCCTGCTTGGGAGGCGACATCGACCCCCCCCCCCAACCATGCCCACCAAATCCTCCATGGCAGACCTGTGTGATTACATGGCATACTACTGCGATAGTAGTTATGCAGAGGCCACAGCAGGAAACGCCGTTAGCCGGATAGTTTTCGTTCGTCCTGACGGACTTAGATGGTGCACCAGGACGGGTGAATACCGTAGCACCTGGTTCTTGGACAGTCGCTGAAATTAATCATAAAAGGTTGGTTGACCTAGCCGAGATTCAAACAAAGTAACCTCGGTCTTAGTGGCAAGCGTGCTACCCCTACACCACCGCGGCTTGTTGTTGTTGTTGTTTTTCAGGACACCTCACTTGGGCATACAAAGTGTCTCAAAGGGATGCTAAACCGTTTAATATCACCCAGATGAGACTGTGTGATTAACATATGTAACAGAGGTAGACACCAGCCCTCACCCAAGCGATACTTAAACTTTCTACGGCATTATGCGCCTCAGAAGGGTGGTCGCAATTTAACCAAAAGCCCAACTTTCACAGAACACCATA
>JAUYWV010129835.1:0-11186 GCA_032274565.1 Nematoplana nigrocapitula
TGTATTATGTATTATGTATTAATGCTCTGATGATGTACTGATTAAATGGTACGAAAGCGCTTAGCAAGTCTGACTTTAATTATATGAATTATCTTCTGAGTTATTAAGATGCTCACAATTCAATTGAAAACATGCCGGATATCCCAAAAAAAATCGAATGAAATTTGAAACCACTCTTTTTACAAAGTTATACGCCCAGTTTGAAACGATGCCAAAAACAATTTTTGAAGTAATTATATATAGGTTAGTTTTATTTATCACTTGAAAGTAAAGACAAAAATGTTTATTCTTTTCAAATAATATATTCAAAAAAGACCTTAGCAACATAATAGAATGTTATCCGAATCTCCGACTGCCTCTTATAGCGTTCATCTAAAATGTTCTGTCATTAACTATGGAGTATATAAGAAAGAGTCAATTACTTGACTCTGTCATCACATTTTAGCCTTAAATATTTTTAATTTTTACTTCATGTTTTTTCCGGTTTTCACATAGCGAAACACCACTCACTCTGGAGTGTCCTCTTGAACTACTTTATGTGGAAAGCATGAGACTCGTGTCGCTGTCGCATGTGATCATGTAAAGATGTGAACTTTGATCGAGCTTCCAATTAAACGATCAGAAAGTTGCATGAATCAACTGATTCACTGTTTACAACTGCCATTGTACTTATCCTTATTATTTTATAGTTTTATCGCTTAAAATCCCGGAGTTAGGAAGCAATTAATACTACAGAAAAAACGTTTTAAAAATAACATGAGCATCTACTGTATGGCACAGTGACCAAATAAAATAAGAATTTTATAACAGTTCAAACATTAAAGGAGATTAATCTCTTAAAAATTTAAATTAAATACCAGATGATAAAGCGTGCGAAAATAGGAAACGTTTATTTCATAACAGCGTAAACGGTTTCGACAACAACAGTTGTCTTCATCAGACATGTAAATTCAAAAGATTTGCAAATAGTTATTAGGCGAACTACAACACAACAAATGAACACAAGTCAAAAAGTTTTCAACAAAAACTGGCTACCGGATACATTTAAAAGTTAAGAGCAGGTTGTTTAGATTTAATGTGAAGGGCTTCTTCAATTTTAAGTTGAAAATGGTACTTGGCAGAATCAATGATAACGAAAGAGATCTTTTAAATTACAATTATTACATGAACCCAAGTGCGAAATTGTAATTTAAAAAGTTGTTTTTTATTTACCTACACTGCAAAACGTGTCGTTGCTCAATATAATCTATTTAGGCGTGTTAAGGAATGACTAAGCCGCTTAATATATTGATTGCATTTAGGCTATTTTTCAGTCACTGTTCATATTTGTGACTGTGTGAATTTGAACTGTATATTCGAATTTTTTATTTTTATTTATTAACAGGCAGGATAAGTACCACTATACGTGTTTCGAGTGAACGCCCACTAAGTCCAATGATGCGTGCGTCCTCGTTCTCTCCTATAGAGATGAGAGGATGCTTCAATGCCTGCCTGCTGCCTGTTTGTATCAAGTTTCAACCAAGACCGATCTGAACATGGCACCTCGACACACAACGTTCGAGCACCTGCTGGTATCTCAGTGTATGATCTGCGTGGTCAAGTGATTGGACACTCGGAGCCGAACTACTGCATACAGTTGATAGATAGCACGCGCTAAGTCAAATGAAACAGTCACCTCTCGCCAGTCTGTCTGAAATAAGGTGGCGCGAGCGTCTCCGAAGTTCTCAACTTTTGGCGACAATCTCGTTAGGATGTGTGTATGAAGTAGTCTGTTTTCGACGTGGCGCCTCTTCTATGAGAGCCATGTGGTTGGAATTCTTGACCTTCACTGCCTCACTTCGAGTCAGAACACAGTGAATAAACCACTAACTATACTGCATATGGCTCTCAGCATCAGCAGGGTGGGAAGGATGGATGCTGGTTTGCCGCTGAGCGTCATGGAAAACTGTCAGAAGCCGAATCTCTGCTACTGCGCTGCCGCCCTTCATTGGGAAGCTTTCCATCACAGCACAGTCAGATAGGCTCTTCTCGTCGAGATTCAATTAATTAATCTCTTCACATAAAGTTCAATAAAACTGTCGTTCAGCAGTAAAACTAAAAGCTATAAGGAAAAAGCACTAAATGATTGATGACCACTCTCCCCAGTCTGTTCCTTGTGTAACAAAGAATGCGCAATAATGAGAAGGCTGTGTCCGATTATTTTACAGCCAAACTTTCTCCTCAGCCTGCTTACAATATATGGCACGAAAAATAAACAAATATTTATTCCAAATTATATACTAGTGGATAAATGGAATTTATACCCAGACTTTGTTTGTATAGCAATATATACTGGTGAGAGGGATTAGTGTTATAACAAAAATACGCAGTGATAATTCATCTCCCTGAAGTATACCTATTTAAATATTGACCCCTCCTCATTAGCACATTTCAGCTGAACCCGCCATTATTACATTGTCTGCCATAGAAGCTTCATTATAGCATTGTTAGTTCTTAATCTGATATGCAGACACTCTAATATACAGAAATTCGGCACCTTGTCAAACGCTTTCCTATAATCAATCCATCCCAAAGTTAAATTCTTTTTCGGACATTTTCGCTTCAAAATCTTATAACCATTCTACGTTCTTACCGTGTTCGGCTTCTGCACCCCAGATGTCTGTCTACAACTATGTTTCTTCATCTTAGTCTGTTCTTAAATTATCTTTTATGTTGGTATAGCTTGATTCTTTGATTAAATCTTGTTGTCTTCTCGTTCTTGACCTTAATACTGTCTCAGTTCCTCTTTCACGATCTGGAATATTTAATGTTGGAAATTGTATACTTTCTTTGCAATGTATCTAAAACTAACTTGGTCTTTGTTCAATTCTTTAACTGAGTTTCCACCACCATTATTATTAATAATATTACAGTAGTCATGTCAAAGAAAATGTTGCACAAATAAATATACAGTAAGTATTTCACGAAAAAATGTTTACAGTAAACCTGTGGCAATGAAATTTGATTTTTGCAATCAATATAGTGTAAATAAGATGAAGAACCGAGAAATTTTAATTTTGGAATTTCAGTTTATATAACGTATAGCATTTATACATAGATTCTAAATTGTATGCGTTACTGTACACTGCATATGTGTTGAGCTGTATGCATGGAAGATTATAGCTCCACCGTTTTCAATGAACGTTCTCTATTCCAACGATGGTCAATATATATTACTTTATTAATACTATTTATTGCAACAAATGCATTTACTTGCAGAGCAATCTTTTCAAACTGGCTCGGAACATATTCATTATCGGTTGCAACATGCCTCAACATTTCCACTTTTGATTGCAATAAATCCAAACTTGAGTGGGCACCACTGTATTATTATTATCATTATTATTATTGTAGAATGTTTTGCGTTTTATTTATACAATCATCGGTAGAGTATTTGCCTATACCAGAGCATCTGTGTGTGTGTTTAAAACGTCTGTTATAATTAATGCCTAATGCTTATAGATTTGTGTGCTTTTAGGCAATATAGAAAACTTTCTCTATCGGTTATAGTAATTTAACTTATTAGCTTAATATTGTTTCATTCGGATTCATTGGCATCTCTCTATGGACTGAACTGTATCTCGATAATGGAAGATAAGCAAAACCTCCGGATGGAAAAAGATTGTTTTTCGTTCGCAAAAGTTCATCGAAATTCATGCGAAAACTAAAAGTCTAATAAATAATGCATATTTTGCTAATAATGTGTACATTTACTACTTTGGGGAAGGACGTTTTGGATCGATCATTTCCACTATATCTGATCCTTACAAAAAATTAAAACTGAAACACTCTAATGGTACTTCTTATTTTTCTTCAGAGCGAACGAAAAATTAGAGATACAATTTGCAGGTAAAGAATCGTCATTAGGAAAACCAATAAACGGAAAATAAAAAGGAGAAGCCAGCTTATACCAAACATGCAATGGCAACCGGATTCGACCGTTCAAATAATGCGGCTACAAGGTCATCAGACAATAAAACAAAAACATTAAAACTGTTAGAAAAAAGGAATGTATCGTTATTAGTTAAAGAAACCTTACCTCCACCGCCTCGTTTACTGCGTCCAATATATAGGACACACGAGAACCCACGTCCCGCCTCACAAGTAAAAGAATAAACGACATTTGACATTAAGACCAAATGATGGAAAAACAGGAGGCAACTTTCGTTGTCGTAAATGCCACTCAGATAGAATGCAATCCAGGCAATCGTTATGCCACTCAGATAGAATGCAATCCAGGCCATCGTTATGCCACTCAGATAGACTGCAATCCAGGCAATCGTTTCAACAACTTCAAAGAAGGGATACCAAGGAAAGGAAGAGAGAGAAAAGTGAGAACCAGAGACCAAGGGAGGGAAAGAACGGGAAGAAGCTTTATTGGAGACAAACCTAGAAATAAAAGAGAGAGTGAAACGTTTGGGATAGCCATAATTTACAAATAATTTTATCAATGTATTAACCTCTCTATATTGAAAAGCAACCAAGAAGAAGAAACTGAAAAGGGCTCTATTTAAAAAACATTATTAAGACAGATTTCCAAGAAACAGGAGAGTTGGAATGAAAATTCGGGGTTAGATCTGAAAAAGAAGAGCTTGATAATGACTATTGAACGGTCGAAACCGGTTCTCATTACCTTCCGGGAAATCATACATAGATTTGCATTCTTGCATTTTTTCAGAAGAACTATTCCACTACATAGAAGGGATCTATTTTATCAATTCCCTTTTATAAAAACCTTCAATGACACACTGAACACCAATACGGGCTATACTTTGCCAGTTAGTGTGTGCTTCCCTCTGACACAAAACTTGCTCAAATAAAACACAGAGTGATTATCACTTTGTAATGTGAAAACCGGAAGTGTCCGAGAATATTTTGAAAGCCGGAGAGTCATGACACTTTCATTTTTTTCTCCGCGGATCAAAATGTGAACCTCTTCTTGGCACACAGCGCAGAGAGACAAGCCTCGCGCCACCACTTCCGATTGCTGACAAATAACCGGCTTTGCTGTCTTATACGCAGAACCCGGCATAGTGCGTGACCTCTTTCCATAGCCCCCTCCCCCCGGCACAGTTTCCCTCTATCAGTGAGGACGGCGGTGTTTCTTGGATTGTGGTCTGCGTCTTCCCTCTTTACCAATCTCTTAATTAGCTTCAGAATCCACTTCAATTGAACCCCTCGGGGGTACTGCTCGGCAGGCGACGTCCGTTATTCCACCGCGTACATCGGAAGGAGCACGACAGCCCGCAATGTTGAAACACACAAAATCAATACGACATTCGACGAATTACTTTTAAAAAGTCCAAAAATATTACTGAATGAGAGAAAGACTGAAGCAGTTAATTAGTACTAAAGTATATAGGAGGTGTTACAAAACAACAAGGATTACAGTTTACGCTGCGGAATAATTGTCTGAATGTACGCGCCGACAAAACTCTAATTTTTCAAAGGAAAAATTGTCCCAGTGTAAGCTGACAAAAATATGTTTACATTAGGGCAATGATATATGTAGAAATTTAGTACAGATCAATAGCTCAGGCTGTACTATTGTCGTTGTTGTAATTTCCCATAAAGATGACGCGTCAGCATCTTGAATTCCCCAAGAAAAGACACACTGGAAAAAGAGAGGGAATAGTAAGAGCATAAAGAGAAAAATGAAAAGATAGAAAAAAGTAGAGAGAAATATAAGAAATAGAGGAGACGGAGATAATAGAGAGGGAGGAAAGACAGGGTAGAAGCTGGAAGAGAGTGAAGAGAAAGAGAGAGGCTCGGGCCTCAGGGAGAGGCTGTTCGGACTGGACGCCCCCATGTCGGAAATGTTGGAGAAACCGAACGTCGTCATGACATCTCTGAGGGGGATGGATCTCCTGGAGACCCCGCCTACATCCGCGCCAGCGGGCGCGGGACGGGAGTGACCTGCTGAAGAAAAATAAGAATAAGAGAGATGGGGGATAGATAGACAGAGAGAGATAGACAGACAGGCAGACAGACAGATAGAAATAAAGAAATAAAAGAAAGAGGCGAAGAGAGATAGAAAAAGTGAGGGAAGAGAGAGAAAGAAAGAAGAAAAGGAAAAAGACGAAGAGAAAGAGAAGAGAGGGGGAATAGATAAAAGAGAGAGAGAAGAGAGGGGAATAGAGAGAGAAGATAGAGAAAAAAGTCGAAGAGAGAGAGGCAGAAGAGAGGGGGGATAGATGAAAGAGAGAGAGGGGGAATAGAGAGCGGGAGAGATAGAAAGAAAGAAGAAAAGAAAGTCGAAGAGAGAGAGAGGAAGAAAAGAGGGTGAATAGAGGAGGAGGAGAGAGAAAGAAACAAGAAAATAAACTCAAAGAGAGAAAAAAGGGGAGAAGAGAGGGGGAATAGATGAAAGAAAGAGGGGGGGGTAGTTTGACCTGCTGAGTTTTAACTGAGTGCCTGTATTGAAGAGTCTACTATTGGATTCGGATGATGTTGTCCCTTCACTTACCCTGAATGCCGTGCGCCTTCACTCTCCACATGGGTTCGTAGGTGGCAAGAAAGACGAGTTTGTCGATGCAGAGGGTATCTTTTATTTCCAGTCGACTGCAGGCTATGCACACCTCCTGGCGAACGCTGACGTAGGGGTCGGAGAACAATTCGAGAAAGATGGGCATCAATCGAGCAGTCATAATACCTGCACAGGAAGACAACAGCAATAACAATTCACCACGGAAGTTTAGTCAAACGTGACATCAGCAATCCCCCAGGAACATAATAATAATAAATAGATAAAATGTGGCAATAATATTTCGAGAACACAAAGCAGATATCTAAGATATTCTGCTCTAATTAAATTCTAGAGTGGAGTTCTGAGAGGCCATATGAAGCCCCTGCACATCTGATCAGGAAACCCTCGTCGCGCGCGGGATTCTCTTTGGTCGTGAAGCCAGAGGATGGAGCAGCTGTGTGCCCTGTTCAAACAAAACTGGCAGCTGATAAGACATATCTCCTTCCGCCGCTGTGTTGGGGGAGAACTGTACAAAGGTCGGGGCGAGCAAATGTCTTATTGGGAACACTAACGCGATTTTTGCTCAACTAGATCTGGAAAAGGCGAAAACAATTGATGAGGCGAGGACCGGCAAATCCAAAAATGATAGATATCACCCTTCAACATCCCCGATTCGGTCGACGACGAACAATTCTATATAATTCATAGTAGATAGTAAATAATTAAAGAACTCGGCAGTCGGGATCTTCGCATTTTCGAGTCCCGCCAAGTTTGCCGAAAATGTGATTTATAGTAACTATAGTTGTAGCCAGACCGGCATTGACTTTGATGTGTTGAAAACTATCATGATTGGACTTTTTGAAAAAACAATTGTTCAACGACGTGTGAAGTGCTGGAATCCGTATAGAGATGCGAGGACGCTTCAATTGTTCAGGAATCCAGCAGTAAATTCGATTTAAATTTCAACTCCAAAATATCTTGTCATTCTATTCAGTTTTAGAACTAATCGATTGCTTCCTTTACTAATTCAATATAATATTTATTGACTAATTCCAATCGATTTTGAACAAACCGGTTTTATACATAAAGACAGACAGACCCTTGATAGACATGCTAGTACGCATCTAAAAATACTGCTCCATAAACCAGATAAAAGCTTTTAGTCGCCATGCCATTAATGTTGAATCGCGATCAACTGAAAAAAAGAATCTCTAATTTGAAATACGATTACGACGAGATTACATAATCTAGTTTGTGACAATGTGCCACGTAAGGAGTTAATTTTTAAAAACTTTAATGCCGAAAAGGCTCTCTCATATTCGCACGATGTTACTCGAAGTGTACAATAGATCGAATACATTTTCTGCAACTCCAGCATGAAAGAATAATAGATATTCACTTTCTGGGCGTGAAAGTTCAATACGAATGCAGTCGATATAATATTGGAATCTTCTCCACAGTGGGCTGCAGTATACGGGACGTCGAATCCAGGAGGATTGGCTGAGAGATGTATTTCGAGAGAAACGATCCATTAATGCCGAAAATACGGTGCCATTATAGTTTCAAGGAATAAGCTCGTTTTTAACGTCGCTTTCCCAGGGAGACTGTCACTTCTGTTGACCAGTTTCTTCTCTAGTCGTCTTGAAACCAGTTTTCGACGAAAGAGACAGTTCATTATGAGCCTTAGGTAAAAAGATGTGCCGTTATCTTTCAGGGAATTGTTCAATGGGGCTAAATCAGTCTTGTTTGGGAATTGATAAATAATATCGAATCAAAAACGATAGAAATATAAAACTGTCGATTGTCCAAACAATTATTACGCACATCGTGTTCTATTTTGTTGTTCTCAGTCTGAATCAAAACTCGATCAACTGCCATGGCCTTGGTTGCTTTGTTGCTAAACAGGTGGTGTTAAGTCGGTTGAGCTATCCTTCTTCTTCTTTGCCCCCGGGTGAGCCCGCGATCGCTCAGACGCGACCGATCTCCCGAAGGAAGGACAGGATGCCTTTAACGTTCGAAGCAAGTCATCCTCAATGCACGAAAATATGTTTAATTCTTCTGATGGTAAAAAATCGGTCTAGTTCTGATTACCTTTCCTCGGATTTGTTTCAGAATTCTATCGTTTTCATAGGTGGAATCGAAGTATTTAAATCATTTGACTAGTTGTGAGGTGTTGCATTCAATATTTTTCGATATTCGACAGTTTTAGTCTTCGATTATTTCAGATTTTGTGTTGTTATTCGATTTTATTAGATATAATCCTTTGATTGATAGTTTCAAATTGTCCCGAGCCACACACTTGGTTAAATATTGGGCTTTGCTTTCCGTACAGGCATCGCAGCCCTGCAGATAGAGGGGAATTGATTGTATTCGTATATTTAAAATATGCGCTTACCTAAAAATCCCAATTTATTGACAGCGTCTGATCTCGTTCTTTCGCAGTCACTGGTCAACTTCTCTTTGAGGTCGTCGTGCACATCGCGACCATGCCCAGTTTTGCCCAATGCTTGTGCGGCAGCGATCCGAACTTCACTGTGCCAGTCGGACCACATTGTCGTGCTCAGCTTCTGGAGGATATCCTTCGGACATCGAACAATACACAGCCATATATCTACTATAAAATGTTTGCTTGCTATACAGTTTCTGTAAATTTGCATCAATGCAATACCAAGTTCGGAAACCACCGAAACCTATTGAACAACGTAGAAGTTTTTCGAACCCAATTAGGATTTTTTTTTAAAATGAAATTTTTCTTAAAGGTTTATTTCCACAAATAATTCTTAGATTCTTAAATTGAAGACATGAACGCCTTTTTGGACAACGTATATCCATGCGAAACTAACTATTTAACAAGGTCAGCGTTTCAAATTAGGGATTTATATTCAGTGAATTTTCTACAGTGCTCTTTTGGGAGACACTAGAGAGGAAAATGTAAGTGTTGGGGCCACCCTATTCCACAAACCTATCCGAACTAGTTCGCTTAGACTCTCGGCCTCAGAGTGAACTGGAATACGACCCCCTCATTCACTAGATTCTCTAAGTCTCCTAATCCAAATTACCTGATTATCGGACCTCAGTCACGCGTCATGTAAGGCCCGTCAAAGCTGGACATACCTTGACTACTTCGTTTTCTTACATACCCCTACACAATCTATTAGTCAATTTCGGCTCGTATTACACTTTTTTCACTTTGCTCCTTCCAGTTATTGAAATTCCCGATCGAGGGACCCATAAGCGCCCCGACCTCCCGGAGTCTCGCCGAGAGATGAGAGAAAAAAGGAGGGGAAATAGGAGAAAAGAGTGAGAGAAACGAGAAGAGAGAGCCAGAGAAGAAAGAGAGAAGAGGAAAATAAAAAAGAGAAAAGAAAGACGGGAGAAAAGAGAGAGAAGATCGAGAGAGAAGAGAGAGATAAAAGAGAGAGGAGAGCGAGAGAAGAGAGAAAAAATAGAGAAGAGAAAGAGGAGAAAAGAAAGAGGAGAGCAAGAGAAGAGAGAAAAAATAGAGAAGAGAAAGAGGAGAAAAGAAAGAGGAGAGCAAGAGAAGAGAGAGAGAGAGAGAAGAGAAAGAGGAGAGAGAGAGTAAGAGAAGAGTGAGTAAAGAACAAAATATGAGAAAAGAGAAGACAGAAAACAGAGAAGAGAGAGGGAAAAGAAAGAAGAGAGGGAGAGAGTAGGAGAAGAGGGAGAAAATAGATAACAGAAATATGAGAAAAGAGAGAGGGGGAAGAGAGAAAAGAGCGAGAGACAGGAAAGAGCGAGAGACAGGAAAGAAAGGAGATAGGAGATAGAGGGGAAAGATAGGAATGAGAAAGAGAAAAGAGAGAAAAAAGTGAAGAGAAAATAGAAAAGGGAGAGAGTAGAAAGAAAGAAGACGGGAAAGAGCGGAATGATCAAATGATAGAAAAAAGGAGAGAAAAGAGATAAGCGAGACGAAAGAAAGGAAAGGGGGAAGGAGCGAAAAGAGACAGGGACACATGGAAAATAAAGTGTGTCTGAGTGTGTGTGTGTGCGCGCGCGTGTGAGAGTGAGAGAGAAAGATAAATCAGGGAATGTAGCACTTTGCCGGCCGGAGCAAAACACCCTCGCCACAAGAAGGCGGCTGCATGTGGGCTCACATTGCTCCCTCGTGCCCTCAGTAATTACCGCCGCCTCACTTTGATCATCTGCTCGAGCAGTTCTCCCAATCCAGTCCACATTGGGCGTCATATCAACTGATAACGGGAAATTCGCATATGTATAGCGATCGGAAATTCAGTTTCAACATCTATGCTGTTTTACCAACTGAGCCATCACATCCGCAATGCTTTCAGATGTACCCAGTGGGACGTTTAAAATATTTGTAACCACCAGATTTCACATCGCTATTCTGCCAATCCATTTCGGGTAAAATATTAAATAGACAAAACGGTTGTAAATAATGTATACCTTGTTCAGACTGCCGAATAGGGATGGCAACGCCTTGCATACCATCACTTTGTGTCTCCAACTGTTGCTATTCAGCTTCTCCGCCAGTAAACCATGAACGAGGCGCTGCAAGGGGGAAACCAAACATCAAAATTATTCCTTAATTTCACCTCCAATATCCACCACACCCATATCCGTCATGCGAGCGAGATATGTAGCAACTATTAATAGAGCATTCAGGCTTCTGTACTCTGGGGGGGGGGGGAGGGGTATCTAA
>JAUYWV010129846.1:0-11186 GCA_032274565.1 Nematoplana nigrocapitula
AGGGTTTACTCCCTTAGCCTTTGCCTGAAGAGGCACAACCTACAAGGCAGCAGGTGGGTTTGAAATCAGAGTCTCCTGGAGGCTACTGCGCAACACGTAGCGATGGTGAACCTCATGCAGTCTCCAAGATCCTCCTAAGCGGGTTCGTATACGGAAGCCGCAGAGATCTCTCCCATGCTGTGGCCGCTTCACGCCGGACGATGGTATAAAACGAAGGGAAGCCAGCCTCAAGGAGCACGGCTTCGATGGGCGCCGTCGTGTATAGGCCGGTGATGAGCCTGTGACACTTGTTTTGTGCCTTGTAGAGTACTTCACTGAGGATCTGGATAGCTATGGTAGCCAACCAGACCCACAGTATAAGGCCGCACTCAAGAGGAGAGTCTGGTACACCCGCCTAAGCTGGCGCTCATTCATTCCATCCCCACTCTCAACCACTCAACGCACTCAAAACTCGACTATCCCTCACCATCCTGGCAGCCACCATATCCGCCGGGGGCGGAAGTAAGAATCCATTCGTACATCACGCCCAAAAAGACGGGGTTAGGATTAAACCTAAGCCTATAACCGTCCACCTCAACCTTCGAAACCCACCTGCCCTCCCGAGTATCCAGGCTGAAGAAAGTCAACTCGCACTTATCCAGATTGAGAGTGAGCTTTTTCTCCCGACTCCACTTCAGGACTTAAAGCCCGCTACCTCCTTGTGCAACGCACTAGAGTTGGTGAGGGAAAGGGAGCCTAGCAGTGTCTTCATGTGTAGGGACAGCCAAGCGCTGTTAAGGATGGTCCAGTTGGACAGGAGCGGGCTGAATGAGGAAGTCGAAGAGTTGAAGATCTGCTGTTGAGCGTGGCAAGAGGGTGGAGAATTATTCTCCAGTGGGTACCAGCTCATTCTGGGGTGGACGGCAACGAGTTGGCCGCCAGGGAGGCAAAGGCAGCGCGAAACGAAGATCAGGAAGGGCTCGAAATGTGGTTCGAGTGGGTGAAGGCCCAGATCAAGAGGGCGGTGAAGTACTAGCCAAACATGAACGAGCGGCTGCAGAGATTTGTACGACGAGGCCATTGTGCGAGGCAGTGGGAAGAGGACGCACCAGGTACTCCTGGCCCAACTCAGATAGGGACATTGCAACAAGACGGAATACTATCAACGGCGGCGAGAAGATCTGGATGAGGGGGAGTTCCCGAGGTGTCAGGAGAAGGAAGATACGGACCACTGGCTGATGTGCCCCAGTAGGGAGAGGATGAGAAGGGATTGTGGGATCCGGGATATCGGGGGACTCAGGGACAAAAATGCCATTATGCGATTTGTCGGTAAGGCCCACCCCAAGTGGTTGGATTAGGCTGGAGACACCATGCATTTTACCGACTAACGGGACTGTATGAGTCTATCCTCCCAGCTGATTTGTCCTACTTTTGGATGGGTATAATTACCGAGGTCCTCCATGATTGTATGCAAATACGTTTCGGGCCACCCACCCCCAGCCTCTTGGAGAAAGTGGGAAGAAATCCCATCCGGCCCATCAGCCGCCCTTGCCCTTGCTTTAATCTGTTCCAGGCCACACCTCAGCTCCGCGGTCGAAAAGTCCCCACACTCCTCCACAACTGGTCAATGCTCAAGACCTTCCCTATTGAGGTCCGTCCCTTTTAATTCCACGGTTCTTCTTCCTCTCATCTACGGAAAACCTGTGCCGACTAACGCCCGCGTATATCTGCGCGAAGTGATTTGACTTCCTCTGGTCTGAGGAGGAAAACTCTCGTCCTCCATCTACCAGCACCTTGCTTTTTTCATTGAGCGACGGGGGCTTTCCACTCAAGCTCGGGACGAGCCGGAGTGCTCCTCTAGCGACTCCATAAACTCCCGCCAACAGGTGTTTGGATTCAATGTGGCAAAGCCAATGGCCCTTCTCTAATTAGTGAGTCCAACTGAATCCGCTACATTCCTGCTTCTTATGGCACACTCTCCTAAAGTCAGCAGCGCACCGAAGAGAAGCTACTCCCCGTCTTAGGCCAACGCCGCAGGCGGAGCATACCTCCAACATAGGACCCGGATTCTCCTCCACATCTCCAGACAGGAGGAGTCTCTGGGAGCTGTAGTCTGGATTTCAACCCCCAGCGACCAAAACTCCGTCCCCCGCGCGCAAAGGAAAAAGGTCCCCCTGCCCGTACCTGAGAGGTCGGCGACGATGGAGGTCCGGTCATGCGAGAAACTTATTGAATCTCTCATCGGGAAGCGACGCCCGACGCCACGTGAAGGCGTTTCCCAAGTCGGGCGGCCATGGTGGACGAGTGTGATGCTGCTTACGTGGCGATGACAGTTCTGAACAAGCAATTCTCGTCATCATCCGCCACGACATACAGGACATTACATCACTGACCTGGGTAGTCATAAACGCCGCCACCGAGAGCGATGCCTCCATGAAATCCCTTATTGACACAATAGTTGCTGGATTTCCGATCAAGCACAAATACCTAAAGTACGCTGCACCATAATGGCGTTACAACTAGTCGCTCTACGTCGCGCATGGTGTCGTGCTATTCGATGGCCACCGCATGGTTCGAAGCAGTCCGATGCCTAAGATATGAATGATCGCCTCCAAAATTTTATGGCTATTTTCAGCGTCTCTGAGGAGCTCTCCAGCGATGGGAGACCGGAGTTCTACGCCTCAACCAATAGAGACTTTCTACAGTGTTGGGGCGTTAGGCATAGAGTATACTCTGCCTACCACCCACAGTCCAATGGTCGAGCAGAAGTAGCCGTTAAATCAGCCAAGCGCCTGCTCAAGTCAAACACTAATTCGACTGGCCTGCTGGACAAAGATCGCTTTCTCCGCATTATTCTACAGCTAAGGAATACGCCAGACCCAGATTTCGGAAAATGTCCAGCAAACTGAGATCGATTTTGGAAGGCCCCTTCGCGACACCCTGTCTTTCACCAGGCGCCTCCGGAGGTTGGGGGGCGTCCATTTTGCATCCGAAGTCCATCCAGCAAGGTGCGAGGCATGGGCGGCAACGGTTTCTGCCCTGCGCGAGTGTACAGTATGTGCTGAAGACTGGCGAGTTGATTTGAGTTTGCTTCGTTCCGACTCCTCAAACTGGTGGAGGGGGTTGTGGAGTTTCAGCCTTATTGGTCATTTTGTGTTGAAAAAATCTTTGCACAAAAGTGGCCAATTCTTCATTCACCATTTACTTAAAGTAGACGCATTGGATCCAAACTTGAGAGAAATCACAGAAGAAGAAAGCTACCACCTTGAGTGATGCAAAGATCACATAGAACTACAGTATTCGGATTACACAGGCTGGATTTGCAGACAAGGTAGGTAAAAATGAAGAGATGCTGATGGAAGTACAAACTAGGCTGAATGTAAAAGACTGAATTGTGAAGGAAAGCAAGACAGAAGTAGTAAAGCTCGAGAGGGACTCCATGGAATGGAAGAAAGTCAAATATCTTGGTTCAATGTTAGAAACAGAGGAGAACAGTCAGAACAGGAAAAACTAACAAACAGAAAAATCTGTTCACTTGTAAAGACATTAGCATAGAAATTAAAATTAGAGATTTCCCTCATTCATTGCATCCATCTTTCTATACAACTCTGAACTCTGCTACAGTAACAAACTTTCAAAGGAAACTTTTAAGACGTTATACATTAGGCATAAATGGTTCCGAAGGGTCAGCAATAGAAACTTATACTGTATAATAGGAGCCAACAATTAAACTGAGAAGACTAAAATTTTAGGACATATCCTTAGGCAAGTTAGTAATGCTCCAGTTAAAAAAGCACTCAGAAAATAGCATGACAGGACACTTTTTTTCGCAAGGGGATGACAAAAGGCTACTTGGATCAATAATGAATGCCACTAAAAATCTGAATTTCAACGTGAAAAATCCACACACATGGGACATAGCTCACGACAGACACAGATGGCATGAGCTTACTAAAATCCTCTAAACTCCTTTCTCTAATTCCTGCTCTCTGTTCTTCTTTTTGTCTTGGTAATGAGTCAGCAAACATTCGGACACTTGCTATTGCAGCTGAGTGAGGCCAGGCTATACTGAATTTTATTTTATGAATGCTTTCTGCTAATACACAGCTCCCGTTTACAGCTTGTTTGAATCAGTAAGAAACTTACAGAGCAAAGGCAACCAGGCGGAAAAGCTCTCTTGGATTGGATTATTATTTATTATTAAAATCAACCGTAAAAATATGAAAAGTGAAAATCTGGGTTTAAATTTACACCTGTCACATTTCGCTCAATCGCTCTGTGTCAAGCTTTTTCCAGTGCCTATTCTTTCCTGCTTGTACAGTATATACTGTGCCTTCTCATACCTCCCTCCATTTTACTACCTCCTTTACCTTCAGTGTGACCTGATCTGAATCGCTGGGATGCTTTGACCCGCACTTTTGTAATAACCGGTAGAGCAGCCATCCATTGATGTGGTGACTGGAAGCCATTAAGTACAACAAGAAGACTAAGAACCGTCTGTCTAATCAGTGAAGTACAACACCTTATATGGAGGAGCTTTGCAGAGAGGAGAGGACATCGATATGAAATGGATATTCAGCCATTGTGGTCTTAGATTGAATGGAGAAGCTGATAGAGTGGCCTTGGAAACAGCGAGCATGAACTATACCATTTTCCGATCAAAATTGTAATCTACGCAATCAATTTTGAAAATAGACAGTCAAATTGACAATGGCTATTCAAATTTGTAATATAATATTCGATCAATATTGTAAAATATGCATATCAACTTTGACAAGCTTACATTTATTGCTTCAAATTTATCTTCATCATATTTGCACAGACTGTCAAATATTTTATTAATTTAAATTTATTGATTCAAATTTACCGTTAGCATACTAGCAGACAGATTGTCAAAATGGCCCATCGTAAAAGCCCCTCCATTTCTGATGATATTCGGCGGATAATATTAGATAAAGCTGCCAAAGGAGAAGTTTTTGTAACAATGGTCAGTAATCTGGGGATGAAGCGTTCCACTGCATACATGACCGTGAGAAGCGGTCGAGAAGAAAAAGTAAAGGTCAATGCGAATTTGGTAGCCCAACTGGTGGAACTGGTTGAAGAAAACTCACTATGTTCTCTTCGACAATTAAAACAGATGGAGAGGTTTCTAAAAGCACAATTGCTCGTGTCTTTGGAAGGTCAACTTTTCAGCTTAAAATTAGCACAGACGGAATCCGTTGGGAGAAACACACCTGCAAATATCAATAAGAGGCAAAAAGATCCGTGGTTTTACCATTTTATCGCAAAGTTGATAGGCAAGTTGCACACTGTGCCTTAGGAAGACTACTTCTTGATCATTAACTTATAATAATTAGTGTTTCAACTCATACATGTTCCTGTTTTGTGTTCGTTCGTGACTTACTACAGAAATAGAAGACTTTTGTCAAAATAGGCTAGTTCCATTATAAATTTGAACAGCTGTTGACAATTTTCATTGTCTATTTTCAAAATTGAATGCGTAGATTACAAATATGATCGGAAAATGGTATAGAATGAGGTGGAATGTATATATGATGTAGTCAATGCTAGAATCGGGAGAGGAGACAGGAAAGCAGACTGGAGGAACGAGGGCATCAAGGAGATCTACAGTGCAGAAGAGTTGAAGTTTGAAAGAGAAAAGGAATGGAGTAAGGCAGACGCTATCAGTTTCAGAAGATTTTGAATAGGGAATGCCATCGAGCTTTGCAGCTATCGCAAGATATTCGGGCTGGAGAATGACGTCAAGTGTAGATGGTGTCAAGAGGAGTAGGATAAAACTGAACATGTTTTGCTACGGTGCACGAGGACCGAACATTTCAGAAGAGTATACAACAATGCGGCGTAGGAGAAAAGGGAAAATTATACAGTTACCAAACATGTATTCGTTGCAACTGGTTTCAGTTATTCATCAGCCGCACTCATGCACACGAATATTACAAAGGAAATAGAGAGTCAAATTACTTGGTATTATTAAAACACAAATGAAATAATTAATTTAAAACTTTTAAAAAGAAAGAGGCTACATCATACGCCAACGATTTATTAAGAGAAGGGTCTCTTTCTAATTAATGTGTACCACCTCCCTCAATACATAATACATCGGATTTCCGCACGGTGCCGGACAAAATCCTCGGCATGTGGAAATGGTTCAAACAGAAGCCTTGTTCTGGCGCGCAAGAACTATAATATTAAGTACCATAGTTGAAGATATGAACCGGAAGGTTCCCCTGTTTTCAGTTATCAGCTACAATGTATGTAGTCGCTTTAACGAATCAATCTATTCTCAAGGGGCACCTCCTGTAGTGTCGAGGCTACGGTGGTGCTGGCATGCCCCTGCATGCGAGGCTCCCATTCAGTGCAGCCTATTTACACATGAGGATGTAATCTCATCATGACACTCCAGCTTAGGGAAGTCAAATCTCACCGCGTGAAGGTACCATCGGGCGACTTAAGGAATGATCCCGAACAGCTTGACGGGTCCCATAGAAGAAGTGGCTTGTCGTAGTTTCCTATTTACTTCAGTGTTCTGATCTAGCTAGATTATATGCGAGGGGTACCTCCGCTCAAGTTGGGTAAAACCAAGCAGCTTTCGCCGTCCTCTGAAGTGACCAACATGCTAATGAGAGTCATCTGTCGTTCTTTCTCAAACAATATAGTTTTGAATTAAATTGATATAATTATTTTGTATTCGAACCCGTTCATCAACCGGTCATATATATATTATTCTATTGCAATGTACTACAGTATACTACATTTAATTAGCTATCCCATTCAGACTGTATTTTAGTAAATTTTCTCGTATATCCGTATATCAAGGGGTCATAATCAAACAGGTTCTATAAGGGAGACGAACGAAGCGTATTTATGCGATCGTTGAGAGTAATTAATTTTCTAATCGCTCGGAAATTATTTCGTATAGCAGTATTTCAGGACATATAGAAGGACAATAATGGTAGTTTGATAATGCGAGTTCGGATGCGGTAGTTTTACACTCTTTAGGTGCCTTGCTCAGTAGGCAATGAGTAGTTAAAGTATTTGATGCACTAAGTTTCGACTGGCTCACTTTACTCAACGGGAGGAGACTTTTTGTGCCTTTATGCGGAATTACGTATGTACTGTATATAGCAGTTTTTTTAATTCAAATCGTTTCCTAGACACCCACACACCGAATTATATTAGAGGCACTTGAATACAGTTTACTCAAATGAGGCGTCCTATCCATTTCTCCATTGCATCATCGACACGTATAACTAGTTTTGTCCTTTCTTGGTACTTCATCCGCGCATTTGACGTGTCGTATCTATCTCTTCACTGTTTCATACGCACATTAGACGTGTCCTTTCTATCTCTCTGTTGTTTCATCCACGGGTATATGAGAAGTCCTGTTTAGCTTTGTATTGCCTCATCCACTCGACGCGAAATTTAGCCACATCAAACGTCTCCAACGACATTCTTCATTCAATATATATTCCTTCCATGTCTGATATATCTTCATCCTATAAATGTAGATTTTAGTGCACATTGTTCATAACTAATGATAATCTTCTCCTATTGAGGGCATGCCACACTAGAACAGTTTACTACCTCGTCCTGAATTGCGTAAAATATCGGTGGTGCATCGGTTTCTAACTTTGGGACAATTTTAGAGAGTAAAAATAGTTTTTGTGCTGGATACCTTCAATACCAACGAATACGCAGGTATCGGCTATTGAAATCACAGCGCAATCGATTATATTTACATAAAGCGAATTAATTGTCTACGTAATATACATATGCAAATCGTTTACTAATTTCGCTCAGTTTTTAAGATTCAACGTCATTCAGTTAGACTATGTTGTCATTTTAACTGAAATGTAAGTGTTAATCACGTGACGTGTGCAGATTTTGACAAAACGTTTATTTAATTCACCGCTTTGGCATTTTGTGCGTTCGTGTGTGTTCAATATAGTTCGGTGTGGCCAAAGACCCGCTAATGGACAAAAGGGGGGGCCTTGTCCAATTCTTTGAAAGGTTCAACATTTTCAAAGTCTTCCTTCTGAACGAGAAGCAGGTGAAGCGGATCCCCAAGAATTTCACGTGGCCATTCTCCCAAGAAAAGTCCTATTTGTAAGTTCCATATATAGTTTCCGTATCAGACAGCAGTATTGTAAATATAATTTAACAGATGGCTCTATAAAAATAGGCATTCTAGTCCACGATGGAAGCCCGTCTGCAACTTTCCAAAAGGTATGTGTTACGGCGTGCTAGTACGCATCGACAGCTTATTCAGACAATCATCACCTGATTGATCTTGTTGTTGTGGTCAAGTATTTAAAAAGAGTATATAGAAAATCGCCCATTGCCAAGTCGCACCGAGGGAAGGCGAGCGGGCACGAGGCCGCCAGGGACGACTTTTCCTTTGTTAACTGGAAAGAGTCACCGGTGAGAGATTACTACTTAACCCTATCCAGTTGCTCAAAGTGCAAAGAAAGAATCTAGAGCTGCTACCTAGGCTAGGACTATGGCACGACACACCGATTGAATTGATACTAAATGGCAGTAGCTTCAAATCATCTGTATAAGATTTTGTATCATAATTTGAGCTCTTACAATCGAACAGAAGTGTAAAATTTCGTTTTTCTTTCAACTTCACTTGGTTGACTGGACTATTGAGAACCTCCTATTTTTTGTGCGGTTGGTTAAACTCGAACGTTATTGGACTACCCGAAAATGGGGAACTTGTTGCATCCACAGTATTCGCCAACCAACCGCCATCATCAGATGATAGGATCAGAGTTCACTGAAATTCCGCTAATATTACTGATCCCAAACCAGTTGACCCATCAACGAGAGGCAGCGCAATATTATCGTAGCGTGACCAGATACTAAAGTAACTAGAGTATTATGTAAAAGAATTCACTCAAATTTCTATATATGAACATATCGTGATTTTAAAAGACCAGAAGAATAATGTCTGGAGCCACAGGGGAAATGTCAAGCGCTTTTGACAAATTAGGCAAATGCGTGCCCATTTACTAATGGCGTTGCAAAATGAAACAACATACCTAGCCTCGCCCAGTTTGTCATCAGCCTTGCGCGGTTCACTAAAAGCGCGTAGCTACCACTTGAGGCAAACCTAATTAAATCAAGAAAATATATATAGGCAGTGAACGCTATTCCTTCGTTTGTTTGGCCTGGCTGATTCTATGTGAAGTGGCGTTGCCTATCCTCGTCAGGAAGCGAGCGGTCTTTTTCTTATCTTGTAGATTTTCCAACTTCATCTCCGGCCCGAGTATCTTTCTTCGTTTCCTCTCCCACCTTGAGCACCTTAGAAGCATACTGTATGTTCAGCGCTCTCTCTTCCTCTCGCATATTTCGCTTATTCACAGCTTTCCTCCCCACAACCATCGTATAGTACTGCTCCCTCTATTTTCTCCATTCCTATCCTTTACCGGTATACCCTCTCACCGCACTGCTGTGTCCCGTTCTCATCTGATGCACCATCATTGCAGCATTTCTGGGGAGCTCTGATGGACTTGATCTTCTTTCTTTCTATCCATATCCCCTGGTTCCATCCTTCTTTTCTTTCCCGGATCCATCTCTTCTTCTCTTTACATCTGCTGAATACGTCGACGAGGGTTTCTACAGGCATGGTTGTAAGTCAGTCACTCTTATTACGACGTGACTTGACTGCATGCTTTATAGACATCTTAGATAACACTCATGTTTTTAACATGTAATGATGTAACAATTGGCAATTTAGAATCCATTCTTGTGAATCGATATTGTCAGAAAGCGAAAGGGTAGAATTGGATCCTCGACTATGCTCAAAGTGCATAGATTGTATCTCGTTCAGTTTTCGCTCAACGCCAATATTCCCCAAATAAAGTACATGTTTGGCAGACCAGGAGATAATTGTGTTGAATGAGATGACTCTGGAAATTAGGTTAGATAAAGAACGACTCCAGTGTTATTTTAGTCTATAGACAGGGCTTCTGTGTTCAGTGCCTGGAGTACTCTTTCTCAGTACAGTTGAGCTATGTAAGTTTGCTGTTGAGCTTCTCAATTCTCGTTCGCATATCATTCCTCGCACTCACCCTCACCTCACCTCCTTTTCTCATTGCCGGTTGTGTTTCGTTTCCTGCATAGCTGCAGACGCAGTCGTCCCAATCGATAATGGAATACTCTCGACAACGGCGAGACACAGAGTGGGAGAGAGCGACGCCTCTTTGCCAATAGGAGAGCGATAGACAGACGAAGTGGGAGCGGAAGTCTGGGGATAGAATTTAGCAAGTAACTGACCGTCCATCCAGAACTGTTTTCAGGGAGAAGGAATCAGTTGGTCAAGTGTCCATAGCTTAAATGAAAACTTTGTTGCACTGCTGAAAATTGACGCATTATAAAAAGCACAACCAACTTTGTGCACCTTTCTCTGAGTGGTCAGTGTATAATCTTTCTTCTTCAGAGATCTCGACATCATATTGTACTTAATCCTCATGTACGCCCAAGCATTAGTACTATTCTACCTTCTTTTTTGGGAGCGTCGAATCTTGAGTTTTCTTCGCAAACTGTTCGTTCTTCAGTCTATGGCTTTCTATTCGGTTTATTTTTAAAGTTCATAGTTTACATTTACCATCTGTTTTTCTTCTTATTCAACAGGCAGTCAACTGTATGCGTGTTTATTTCAACATATACCTCTAGCAGCAGTTTCCACTCCCACCAGACAGCTGTGTATATGATTAATAGAGTGCTCGCTCTGTGTACATCCCCTTGTAACACATGAAGAATTTCCTAGGCGGGTTTGGAACTGTTTGGATGGGTGTGAATTATTTTGACGGCGATGCTCTAATTTTCACCCCGCATCTTCGGGCGCTACAGAAATACAGGAAATGTCAGAGCCATTTCTGAGACTCTCTGCTGGGTTGAGGAAGCCAACTGAAAGATAGTAATCAAAGTAACTCACTTAGTGTGCACACTGATGAAAATGCTCAAACTGGATATGCCCAAGCTATTTAGAAAGACTTAGATTGGTCTTCTTTCCAGGCCACGCAATGGTCCTAGGCAATGATAGAGCAGATAAGTTGTCAGGTAATGCTGTTGTTGTTGTACATCGGGTCTCGTCAGGGGAACCGGAACTCCCTCAGATACGAGTCCACCGACACGGATTCCTCTTAGAGGCCGTGCCGGTAGATACATCTAACTTGGGC
>JAUYWV010129857.1:0-11185 GCA_032274565.1 Nematoplana nigrocapitula
GCTTCCTTGACCTCGGAGACCGACCTCACCCCCCCCCCTCTGTTACCCGCAGGGTTAAGTGTGTCCCTCATGCAAATTTTCGGGGCGCTGGTACTAACGGTCCGGCTGCTCACCCGGAACACACATACAGACAGACAATTTGACAAATAAATATAAAAAAAATTGTTTAGCTCTATTAAAATTAACCAGTGTCATGGAAACAGTAAGTCAAGATATTTTTAAAAATATAGTTTACTTTAAGAATGTCTGAGAAGCCAATCGGAGACAATGTGGCAGATCCATTAGAAGAAGCTTTCAAGAGCACTCTTTACTTTGAAAATGAATTTTGTTGTGCTGCTAAAAACGGTGATATCAAAACGTTAAGCAAACATATTGCAGAAGCACATAATGTCAATTCAAAGGATTATGTAGGAAAAACAGCTTTGCATTATGCATGTGCAGGTAACTATTATAGCAAACAAAAATTGCTAAAATTAACTTATGCAATTATTGGATTATTTTAAACATTTTTGCTTTTTATAAATTTATATATATCAGACAATTAAAAATAAATATATAATTTATTTATTTTATAATTTATATGTAATCTAAGAAATACATAAAATTAAATAAATATGTACAATGGTACTGTTAACTTGTATAATGATAATATTTAACAAAAATGTAGTTTTTAATTTTATACTGTTTCATAAATATATTTCTATAATAATATTATAAATTTATAAATATTAATATATATGAAATAAATAATATCTATTACACTATTATCAATATAATAGAATTACAGGCTATTATATTCTAAATAAATAAATAGAATTGTAGGCTATATACTGTGCTATATAATTAAAAAATTAGCTAGAAAAATTCTTCTATAAAAGTTTATTTTTATATAAATTTACTATTTTATTACAAAATAAAAAATTATAGAATATATTATCCAGTGTTATATATATACTAGCGAAGGTACTCAGCTTCACTCAGGGATACATAAGGCAATAAAATTTTAGGAAACAACCAAATTTTCAAGTAAATAATTTATTCTAATACTTTGTTAAAAAAATCTAAAAAGGATATTAAGAGATATTTTCTTTGGATCAAATCAAGGTTAATGTAAGGAGGCTAATGACTTAAAAGCTGTAAAAGTAAATTCTTGAAATATAACTAATTTTACTGCTCTCACATTTATTAATAGTTAAATAAAACCATAGGATATTTTTTTTTAAATATTGCATGTTTTTTAATGTTTATACACTTTTAATGGGCCTATGTTACTCCTAAAAGGGCATCGTGATAGATCACCACAAATATAGTTATAGATATATACATAAGTATCATAGATTTTTCACAGTTAGGATATTATTAAAAGCAATAGAAATACCATTTCAAATTTGTTAAATACAAAACCGAACTATAGTAAAAATATGTACAGAAGCATAGTAAGCTTGACAAAATTGTTCAAATTGACATACATGACTTTCTATATAAATATTGTCAATTTTGTCTAAGATGTGGAATCTTGGGGGAATTTTCCATATTCAACAACAATGATTTTCAAGAGACATAGGAATCGTTAGATGCCCAAATGAAAAAATCAGCATGGGGAATGTTAAGTCAACAAAAAGGGTATTACCCATCACACTTGACGATGAAGATAAGTTGTGGGAAGCAAACATGTTTGGAGTTCCCAACCCGAAACAGCTTATTAATACGGTAATTTTTCAACTTGCTCTACATTTAAGCTTGAGAGCCGGGACAGAAACATAGAGATTTGGAATTTGATGACAACTCTCAGCTTAAACTCAAAGTAGATAATGGTAAGGAATTTCTCAAAATATACCAAAAGAATTTCAAAAAGCAAAAGATTTGGTTTGAAATATACAAGATTAGAACCTAAGGTTACCAGAATTTATGCCAATGAAAATAATCCAAACAGATGTGTCATCCAATTGTATAAAGGAATATTTGACCCACCAACCTTCCAATTCTGGTACAAACTCATTTTATCTTACCCCTTTGCCCGCAAATGGAATAAAGAAGAACATATGGTACAAATCTGTCCCAATGGGGGTACATACAATAGAAAAGGCAACAAAACTTTTAATGGAAAGCATTTCAACAAAAGAAAAATTCTACAGCAATACTGGCTTAAGATGTACTGCACAGAGTCGTTTGGTTCAGTCTGGAATTCCACGTGCACTAGCAGAAAAGAAAACTGGATGTATTTGCGATGTGGCTACAAAACGTACATAACTCAAGAATGGTTTGAAGAGGACATGTCGATGGCACTTCATGGGGATGAACCACAATGTAAGATGATGCGAACCTCATACACTTCTGCTGTGGGGATTAGAAGCGAAAGGGCTAGTGGTGAACAATCTACAACTTCTGTGAGACCTTTTGTATTCAAAGACTGCAAATTTAAAAATACACAGTTAAATGAATTTAAATGTTGTGTTGTCACTGTTAAACTGTTTGACACTTTGTAAAATACTAAATTGTTGCAACTAAATCAATATTTCATATATTCTCCGCTGGAGAATACATGGGTCATGTAATCTTTTTTTAAATAAATTAAATTTTGAATACCCATTCAGAATCTACTGCATCGAAAAGTAGTAGATTGACAGGATATTGTGGGATAAATAATATTATATACTAATAAATAATAAAAGAAAAAACAAAATTATATTAATAGACAAATTATTCTAAAATATATTATTTGATTATTATATTCTAATATTTATAACACTAATCTTTAACTAAGCCCTTTAATGTGCAAATTTAAATAAAATAATCTAAATTCTAAACAAGAGACATTTTATTTTAAACAATTAAGGCACAATGTCAAATTTAATAAACATAAAAATAAACTATGGAAAATAAATTTAAAATAAATAAATATCAATTTTGAATTGTGATAGTTCTATAAATTGATTATGTGACATCTCAGTTAAATAAAATTTTAATTTTAACTATAACCACCCATAAAATACATATTAAACTAATATTGACTTTGACTAACATATAGTCTAAACTTACATACTTATAAAAATATGACAAATATAATGAAAAGCTAATGATCCTTATGAAATATGTAGATAAATAGGAATCATTAAGTCTACCATACTAAAACAAGAGACATATACTCAAAAACTTTGTAACTAATGCAGGAAACAGCAGATTAAAATTACATACAGAAAAGGATTAGGAAGATTTTGTAGTTAAAAAAGTGAAATCAAAACCTGCTATTACATCATCCAAACTTCTTAGTTGTAATTTGACAAATTTCACATTAGTGGTACTCAGTAGTTAGTGACAAAACACTTGTGGTTTGATAATTATGATTAAAATAATCCTTTGCTGAGAAATATGTCACTTACTATTTATGGATATCAATCTGCAGTACAGTATATTCCAAGATAAAGTCAATTTTAACCAACATATAGGATATGCCAGAGGACATGGCCTGAAGGTAAGAGAGATAGAATAAATCTTCCCTCAAGCTGAGATGCCAATTTGGACTACATCCTGTAGTCTATTGCCTAGGACTATGATATCATTCTTCATATATAGGGGTTCATTAATGAAACAAGATTCTGCAAATGTTTCGTATCATATTACTTGAGGTCTCAAGGGGAGGCATTGCAAATGAATTTATTTTTTTCTGAGTTTAAGGACAATAATTTGGATCTCATGGCAGAGTGGTTGTTGTTTTGTTTGACCCTGTATTCATATAGTTGATCTACAGTCAAATGATATTTTAGTATCTTTAAATCAGCAGTAAAATCTAAGGTTATGTCTTGCTGTAAAGTGCTTCTCATTTACAATAGTTGCCTACCAAAAATAGACATGGCTGAAAGCTGAAAAAATAATATCTTAGATGAAGTTGCTCATCATGCAAATTTCAACAATTATCAAGCTTACTAAATATTGCCTTATTCCAGCAGATAATTCATAACTTTAATATGAGAGTAAATTCCTTCAAATACTAAAATGTTTCTACATTGTTTAGATCATATTTAATGCTGGGTAAAAATTGTAATTGACTTGTTCAAAATTTATTTTTACTACTGTAGTTTCGCTTTTGTATTTACCAAATTCGAAATTGTATGTCATGTTGGTAATAGAAACTCTTTTGTTTGGAAATCAGATTATTTCATTTGGAAAATTTTACAATAAATATATATATATACGATATATAAACAATGACTCCTTACCAGATATTTAAATGATTATTCATCTTATTTTTTAATCTATAGGGTAAAACCACCTACAACCTAGCATAAAGGATCACTAACATACAGTAAAATCCACTAAAACCAACTTACACTACTTGCTGCTCCCTTAATCATTGTCATTATATAAACTTTGATAAAGTCTGCCTTACCTATTTTGTCTGATCTCTTCATTGTATGCCAAGGGGCCTGTTTCATAAAACGTTTACGAGCAGCTAAATCTACCAGTAAACCCCACTCGAAATTTCCCAAAGAGAATCAATAAGATAAGTATTTTAGTCGGTGACGTCGTTTTAATCGATGGTTTTAAGAGTTCGTAAATTACAAATAAAGTCCTGTTTCATATTATATCTTAGGAGCTCTTGGATTTGGCTGTATATTCACGGCTAAATTTCAAGTACCACAACCTCTTCCTAAACGTGTGGGCAAGTGAGCAAACAGGCCCAGTATAGCTGGCAATATTTTCTCTACCCTACCCCTGGCACTGCGACCAGAGAGGTTAATAAAGAAAGGGGGGTTCTTTCTCTCTGGCCCTGACCAACAATGCCCATTGTTAGTTTGGGCGCGCGCCCACTATTTTTTAAGTAAATCACACGTGCTGCATTGCACAGATTCCTTATCTGTGTGTGCCTGGGTGTGTCCACGGTCCTGTGTTGGGTTACATATTTCTACTATTTTACTTGACTAGAGAACTTTTCTCGTTTGTCAACTAAATTTAGCTCCTTGTATTTGAATCAATAAATAGGAAGAGCTCCTATTTAAGAGCTTCTATTTAAGAGCTGCTATTTAAGAGATCCTATTTAGCAGTGTTTTATGAAACAGACTTTAGCAGAACAGCTATTTAGCTGCTCCTAACTCCTAGATTATGGGAGCTCCTAACTCCTAAGTTTTATGAAACAAACCCCAGATATCTATCTAGTTTCCAATTATCTCCTTTATAACACTTTGTCACTCAGGAATTTATTTGTACTGCCATGTGATTTCCCTATTATTTGTACTTACTTAGTGTTTATCTCTTTCTATCCCTTTAAACTGAATCAACAATGCCATTATCTCTTTAGTTCACTATAGACTATACATTAACTTTGCTGTAATCCTTTTTAAAGTGATATTTACATTTGGTATTTTTTTCAAGGTAGTGGCGTTTTTCTTCATAAATAATAATTTATTTAACACTGACCCTGGTCCATTCCGTACACATCATGGTTGCTTTTCTATTCAACTATTGGGCCTGTATAATTTCATTGATTGATCTCTTGAAAGTTTTAGCAATCATTCTATTTAAGATATCTTTCCATTTTCTCATTATCAATTCTCAATGTTTGAAGTTTGACAGAAATCAGAAAGGTCTTTCTGAATTTAATATATATTTAGTAAATATGATTATCTGTTGCATTTAAAAATATATAACTATGTCCTGAGAAGTATTCTTTATATTTTGCTATATTCTATTTTTAATAAATATATTATTTAATGTGCATCTAGCATATGGAAACTTTGTTACAATAGACATTTTGAAATTTAATTATGTTTCGTTTGTATTTAGTATTGATCCTTTGGTAATAAGGTAAGTAAGTATAAATAAAAGCAGTTACACAATTTATAGTTGATTACACATTTACTCTCTTTAGCCTTTGTTTTTTAAAGTTGCTTTAATATTAAGCTATGTAGAATTTTATGCTAGACATCCTGATTACTAATATATGCAATATTATTTTTGTAACTATATTTTTCAGTCAAATGTATTTTCATCTTGGAAATATATTTATATTGCTTGATCTTTTTATTAGAAAACGTTTTTTAAAAAAGGAAAAGAAACTTGATTTATAAAATATAACTTTCCGAAGAATATGTCTATATAAATATGACAAGTATTAAATAAAGGTGTAATTAAGCTTTCTGTGCAGTATATAAATTTAATCAATCATAGGCTTGAGGATTTCGAAGCATATCTGCCTTGCATCCAAAGTTGTTACAGACACAACTGAGTTCTAAACTCTATTTCAGTTGTTAGTATCGAATGTAGGATATTTCAAACTATACTCTTATTGTAAATTATATTTTAATTATATATGTTGTCAACCCACAATAAGAGAATATACTGTATATAAATTTTGAAGTTAAATCGAAATACTAGGCAAGTTTTAATCAGTTTAAGTCGTTTAGCAGAATAGCTGTTCACATTGTTATACTTACTATACAATATTCCTAATAGTTTGATGTGCTTGCCACCACTAATAGCTGTTTGACATTTGGATATTCACACACATATGCGGGGTGTGACCTGGTAATCTAATTATTGATTATCGATTGCCTTCTAGCTGTCAGTCAATTTGTATTGTTCGTGCTAGTTTTCCCGTGATCTGTTAATCGCCATCATTTGCTGCCCACATTTCAGGCGGGCACTATGAATGTGTAAAATTGCTGGTTGCCAACGGAGCAGATGTCAATGTCCATGATTGGAACATGGTACGGCCCCTGCATCTAGCTGCACGAGGTGAGATTTTGTCTGATGACTAATCTGGAGATCAATGTCTAAAGGACTCGTGTCTGGTAAAACACAAGACTTTTCTTCCTGCTTTTTTGTTTGTCACCAATGATGCTTTCTCCCCTTCACTCCCCTCTCCAATATGAGACGGATTTTGGCTTAACATTTTCAGCACTATTCGGATAATACTTATTATTTTTTTTGCCAGCAGTAACTACATTTAAATAACATGTATTTTCTGTGAGTGCTTCATTCATTTCCTCTCTTCACCTCTTTCTCTTTTTTTATACTCTCTCCCACTCTAACATACACACTCTCTCTCTCGCTCTCTCTCTCTCTGTCTCCTCTCTCTTTCTTCTTCCCCCTCTCCCCTCTCTCTATCCCCTATCTCCCATCTTCCCTTCTCTCTGCCTCTCTTCCACCCTCCCTCCCTCATCCACTTCCCTCTCTGTCGTTCCATCTGCTCCAACACATGGCATTGCCAAGTACGCATTTTGGAATAATATAAAATAAATGATATTCGTTATGTATATAACAGTACGTTAAGTGAAGAAGGTTAGTGTATGAGATAGAGCAAAAACTGATTGCTAAAAGTTTAAAATCCTATTTATAATTAGAGAAATGTCTGTCTGTGTGTATGTATGTCTGACCGGTATTTTTCTCCCAACTCTCTTGACCGATTTGCATGCTTGATGACTCAAAAAAATGCTACGCCAATGGGTAACATGGGAAAATAGCCACCAGATGCAAAATTTCTAATTGAGAGGCCCACAGCAGAAAATGCCCCCCCAAAACATGTTTTGTACTAAATGAATATGCTGCAGATGAGCGATTGCTGCAATGCTAAATCAATATGCTGCAGATGAGCGATTGGTGCATGACACATTAATATGCTAGAGATAAACGGAAAGTCCGGACAATTCATTAATTTTAGGTGTAAGGCTTTCTTATCGATTTGTCAATTCTCCTAACAAACCGCGCTCGCTTATAGCCACACTATTTTACCGCTTTATTGGCCGAAACGAAGCGCGGGTATGCCGCTAGTAATATTTAAAAAACGGATAATAAACTGCATCTTCGAAATACAGTATACATTTTCGTGCAGCGTTTTACCTATTGGAACTTATGCAAAATGTAGGCTATGTTAGAAGTAGGCTTCGAACCCACGTCCACCAAGTGGACTGCGATCTGAACGCATCGCCTTAGACCACTCGGCCATCCTGACTTGTAGGATAAATCAAATATTGTAAAGCAATTACCTAATCGTTGACTGTGTACATGCCGACATCTTCCAAAGCAATCTTATAGCAAATGACGAATGACTCCTAGAATTGATGAACTGAATCCAATTAACTTTGATCAATAACCGAATAAGCCGGTTATTTACATAATAATCGATCAACATTGATTACGTAGTTAACTGATATCTTCTGAAACCTGCATGCTAACCTAACATTTTATCTGCTCTAGCTTATATCATCCTTACAAAACAACAACAAAAAGTCAATAAATCATAGAATAGAGATCACTGCTAGCTATAATTTCGATTATAGCGCCTCAGACTATCGTCATCGGCTGCTAATCTCAAATAGCACACGCAGCTCGTCTCTTCTCTATTAAATCGTTGCTGCTAACTTTTATCTGGCGTGGTGTTGAAAGTGATCCGAACTTTACCTTTCTTATTCCAATATTCATTTTTAGTCCACACGCATTACTCTCTTCTGCCAATACTATTACAGAATGTCAATCACTATCATTGCCAGTTGTCTGTGTTGACTGCATCGCTTTATCAGCATCAAACTGATTCGTTCTCTGAGTGGATAACGTTATCAATAGCTAGTGTTTACAATCCATATATCACATTTCACTGCATTCACGAATGACTATAGCGGAAGAGTCCCGCACGAACAAATTAGGGAATATGTTGCGAAACTGGTCCAAAACTGCAATCTGGAAAAAGATTCATATCACTTTTTCACCACAACTGAAAAGCTTTACTGGGATTATTTTGACAGTATCGGAGCCCATGCACGCCTGCGATCAAAAGCTATAATTATGTCTACCAGACAGGATTCTTTCTAAAAAATCAGGGAGAATTGCAACATGACAACAAGCGGATGAAGCTGGGAGTATTCTGGGCCAAAATGCGAAAAAGTGGAGGCAAATGAGACACTCCATGCCACGAGCAGATGCCATTTTTGGGGTCCAAAAGAAGATCGAATTCTCCTGCTCCAATCTTACAAAGGCTCCTGGAATATACCCGGATGTCAATTGGAGGCGGAAGATAAACCCCCCTGGACTGCCACCGTTCGTGAACTACGCGGAGAAACTAGCATTGATTTGTCTGGTGAAGATCCACGTCGACTAATCAAATGTCAAGGACGCGGATTGGACTGCACCTTCACTTATTGGTTATATACCAAATTTTCATCGAAAACATCCAATGGCATGTTCAAACCGACAACTATACCTGTGAAGTCACCTGCGTGCCTCCTACCTTAACCGTATTGGTAGATAGGACTCCTCCACCTGCCCTTTCTGCAGGGAGGCCCCCCAAGATCTCACCCTCCTTCTTTTTCTCTGCCCAGCCCATGCTCAAGCCCGCCAACTCTTCCTCGGAAACAATCCCACCCTCGAAGTCCTCTCGGACGGGCCGCGCGCGCTTCCCTCCCTGAGGGTGATTGGGGTGCTGACGCCCCCCCCCCCACGGTCGGGAATAATAATAAGAAGTCCCAACAATTTCAATGGTGGCATCTGAGAGATGTCTTCAACTATAAGGATTCCGGGATGGAGGTTCCATTTAAAGTCTTGAGTCAAATCAAGTTTTTCAAAGCATATAATTATGAACAATTAAGATTGATCAACCACCTCCAACTAAGCAGGTTTCCACCCCGCCACAATGGAAACAATACTGCGCACCTGACATCAAGACACCTGGTCACTCACAAAGAGATTTGGCATGGCAAAAAACATGAATAAATTCTGACACTAAAATTTGTAAATATCCTACTGATGATGCTTATTGTATAAGCGAAACATGTCCAGATTAAATGTTGTCCAACCTCTTTGTGATGTGGTTTCTCCTTATGTAAACTTCGTAAATATGTTTGCCCTCGTTATTAAAACTAAATTCACTTTTCAAATGTTACTGGCATTTTGAAAAAAAAGAGGTCGGCCTTACTTGTTATACTGAATTGTACATAGCTGCACAAACAAATCCTCTCTCTTTCGACTGCGAAAATACTGCAATTTACCGAATTCCTGTTCGAAGGATTTCTTTCGTTTTTATTAGAAATTGTGATCGATATATCTACAGAAAATCAGTCTATTTTTTCCTCTAAAACTACTATACGGTACATCCAAATGGCCCCATGATCTTCAAATAATAGTAGTTGAATGCGCGATAATAGAATTATCAGACATATGTATTGTCAGAACTCAAAATGAATATTTTAGATCCGAAGTGACAGCCAATTATATGAGCTTTTATAGAATCACGTGCGGTAACTATATTATTTAAAAAAATGAAAATTTCGTAGAACTTCACAGCTTCTGAATCAAAGGAAGCGCTGCTTATAATTATTTGTTTGTGGATGCTAAAGAAAGAATTGTCTATGGGATTTAAAGCTGGAATTATTAAAAAGAATGTTGCTTGGACATTTGTAGAATATTAGTTTAGATCGATCGCGTTTATCACACGTCTGAATGTTCCCATTCTACCTATACAGCCACTGTAACTTCTATCCAGAGGGACTGTTGCTGTCACGTCTTCTCTTGGAATTCCCTACTTTAACTGTGTTGTGGCACCTGCAGTATGTAGTGATGCATTTCTAAATTGACTTCACTGTTAGGTTATTAAACTTCCTAAATATTCATTAACATCGGATTTAAATGACGTAAGGATTAGGTAGTCTTTAAAAGAGTCTGAAAGACCCTAAAAACTGAACCGGTGTGCCCCATAGGGATAAAAATGAATCCAAATAGTGCATATTGTGCCCAGTCATTCACAGTGAGGACACCGACTGATGGATGCAAGCTCTCCGTGTTATCACATTCCGAGACTATTCAATCAGATCGCATACATGAAACAAAACGCGCACGGAGGTCATTGTTGTTGTTTGCTTGGTTGGTTACCCGGCCCATTCCGTAGTATGGGGGTGCAGCGCAGGGCCGCCGAGGCCCAGCCACCGGGTAACTACCCATAGCCGCCTCCATAGGTCGAGAAGGCTCGCCGTCTCACCAAAAATGGCAAGGCGGAGGCCTGAAGATGAGGGGCAAGAGAGGTGAGAAAGATCCTGCTGGCCTTCTCCGCAGGAAGGGAAAGAGGGGGAATCGGTCAGGTTAATCCGATGGAGGTACGTGGCTAGGAGGGTGGAGCGAGCGCTCGTTGCAGCGAAGGCGCGAAAGTTCGCAACGGGTAGAACGGGGAAGGAGAAGCTCACCAGGTGAAGTATTGGGGATC
>JAUYWV010129879.1:0-11182 GCA_032274565.1 Nematoplana nigrocapitula
TCACCCTGACAAGAAAATTGATAAACGACGTCACTCTTCAATTGAATATTAGTTTTATCATTTAAAGAAAAATAAGACCGGACTTTAGCACATCTGTTTAATTATACTGTACATATATATTTCATGTGAAAATAACGTAACCTAGGGTAGAGAAAAACATTTATGCCTCGCTCTGTTTGACTGTCTGGAAAAATTTCAAGTTTTCTACCGCCAAGTGGAACGAGATGTAGCACATTTTTATAGTTATTCGAGCATTTTCATTATTATTTTATCTGCTTTGTTCAATTCCAACAAAGTGGACTCAAATCAGTACTTGAGTGCATTCCATAGTTTATATTGGTTATTTTTTAAGAAAAAAATAAAGTCCTCCTGTTTGTCAATCATGAATCATCTAAGTTATAAATGCAAATTATCTAGGTTATCTGAACACGATGAACGCCCAAGCGCGGCAGAGGGCATACGCCAAATATTACGTCAACATCAAAAGTTCTCCTGGAAGGAGCATATGCTTGGTGGTCAAATTCCCTCTCCATCAGTGGTTTAAAAGATTTCATTTGCTAATTCTACATACATGTTGTCTGTCTTCGCCGCAAATAATGCCCCTTGGCTGATGTTTGTCTTCGTCGCACGTGATGCCCCTTGGCTGATCTTTGTCTTCGCCTCAAGTGATGACTCTTAACTGATGTCAGTGTTCGCCGCACATGATGCCCCTTGGCTGATGTCTGTCTTCGCCGCACGTGATGCCCCTTGGCTGATGTCTGTGTTCGCCGCACATGATGCGCCATGGCTGATGTCTGTCTTCGCCGCACGTGATACATATTGGCTGATGTCTGTCTTTCTTATTCCCGGTCGGGGGGGGCGCGTCAGCACCGCGATCTCCCTCAGATAGGGAAGAGCACGGGATCCGTCTGACAGGACGTCCAGGGAAGGTCTGTATCCCAAGAAGTAGTTCCGGGCGTTGGAGTGGGCAGGGCAGAGAAGCATAAGATGCGTTAAGTCTTCGGGGGCCTCCATGCAGAAAGGGCATGTGGGGGAGTCCGACTTCCCAATACGGAAGAGGTAAGAGTGGAGAAGGGGGGAGTGCCCAGTGCGCAGCTGGGCTAACGCAATGGCGTCAGAGCGGGACAGGTGGGAAGAGGATGGGAGGGAGGCAGGGAGGCAAGAACGGTGGACGGTGCAGTGGGGGTCGTCGCGATAAACACGGGCAGGGGCCTCTAGGGAGGCGCGCGAGATCGCCGCCCGCGCAGAGTGGAGGTCAACGTCCGCGACCTGGTCAAGGTCGGCTCCCGCACGGGCGGCCGAGTCTGCGGCCTCGTTCCCGGCGATTGAACAATGTCCGGGGACCCATTGAAGGTCGACCTCCTGCCTGTGAGTGGTGGATAAGGCGAGGAGGGCCCTCCAAATTTTTTGGCAAGTGGGGAACGTTTGGCGAGGAGCTCCCATTTTGAGCCGGCGGAGGAGGGACTGGGAGTCCGAGAGGAGGCGGATCCCGGTCAGGGCCGGGAGGTCGGCCATCTCGAGCGCATTCTCCAGCCCCTTCAGGCAGGCTATGGCCTCAACATGAAAGGAGGGGGTGATGCGGCCGGCTGGGAAGCTGATGATGGAGTAGCGGGTCCCCCTAATGTACTTGACAATCCCCGCCCCTCCGTGCCTGATTCCCCCGGTGGCCGAGCCATCGGTCCATATATGGACTTCAGCCGGGGGAAGGGCGTCCATCAACCGTGCTTTCTCGACCCTCTTCTTAGTTATAGTGTGTTTATTGAAGCTTAACCTTCCTGCCAAACGTGGAATCCATAAATTGTGCATTTGGTTTGAACATAGAATTTTTCCTTTAAAGCTTTGACCCGGCCTCATCCGCAGCTATGTTGAGCACCGGTAAATGTTACATTTATTCACGCCCTCTGCTCTACTTCTCTATCAATGCTGATGTCGAGGTTACAACAAGGCCAAAACAACAATGACCATTTTCACCGTAGTACTCCTGCCTGTGTTCTGTAGCATTCTCTATTCAAGCATTTTTTTATGGATTCCCTTGCTATAGATATTACATGCCTGGTTTCTTATGTTTCATTGTTAAGTATCATACAGTGTCTTGCAGTCAAATGTTCCGTGAATAATATTGAAATGGTGATTAGAACATTCAAGTGTCTAATATAATATTAATTTGAACCAATCAAATGTCGATTCATATCTATTTAACGTATAGTAACTAAATATTTACCGCTGTTGAACTTGTCTAAAATTTAGTCTGTGATTTATGAAGAAAGTACGAAGGCGTTATCTGTGTGTTATCAGCAGGTATCACCTGGGTGGCACATAAAGAGACACTGCAAGCCGGAATTGATCACCTTACGCGTCAGATCGTGATCAATCAAATAAACCATATAAATTTATGTATATGATGAATGCCTTCTGTCGAGAGAATTTTCAAATTGTTTTAGACCTTGTTTAGACTACTTAAGATCTATTCACGCGACATCACTACATATACAATGAATCGTGAGTTACGTTTGAACAGTTATTGATAATATATACTCTACGAAAATATGAATTGACTTTGGAATCTTTTATTTCAACAGAGATTTGAATTTTTAAATCGACATTTGATCGGATCAAATCGATATTTGAATGTTATAATTCGACATTTGACTACATAGAAGACGCTATAGACTCACTCGAATTTAATATTGATTTATATATCCTAAGCATAGCATACAAAGGTTGTCGTGGACTGGCGGCGTCTTCCAGGTTGGCTATGATATGTCGAGGAAAGCAGCGGACAAAGTCTATGAGAAGTGCGGCATTCGTCCTGTCGACTTCCAAGTAGTCGAACTGCACGACTGCTTCTCCGCCAACGAACTCATCTCGTACGAAGCTCTGAGACTCTGTTCCGAAGGTTAGTTTTATATTGGCAAGTAGCAGCTATACTGCGTATAAGTCTTATCGTGTAGATGTCACGGTGAAGATTTATCCGATAAATGTCGTTTCTCATTCGATCAGCTGCCTAGTTAGAGTACTGCAGTTGACATCACCTAGATAAGCTAGCGATTGGTTTCAGTCTGACCGTGATAAATGAAAATAAATGTAAACAAATTGTTGAGAATTATCAATAAGTTAATATTCATTATAGTGAAAACTTCCCTGTATTTCAGGTGAAGCGGGGACATTTATCGATCGGGGAGACAATACTTACGGCGGCCGGGTTGTCGTCAATCCAAGCGGCGGCCTTATCTCTAAAGGACATCCTTTGGGGGCCACAGGATTAGCCCAGTGTGCCGAATTGGCGTGGCAGTTGAGAGGCGAAGCCGGAGCTAGACAAGTGCCCAATTGTACAGCTGCTTTGCAACACAACATCGGTCTTGGAGGCGCTGTGGTGGTGGCCGCCTACAAACGTGGCTTCCCCCAACGGAGGTATGACGCGCAGGGAGTTTATTCACATCAGTTTCATTTTATGTGTCAGGTCAGCCTGTAATCGTTAATGAAAATCATCTGCGTGTTCATGTTAGGGCCGTGTATGTCTCGGAGACAAGATTAATCCTATTATTTGGTTATATGACTATTCCAGCAGTTGATAGTTCGGCTATTTCCGACATATGGAGGTTATGCTTTATTTTCATGCAGAAACTTGACTTTGTATAAGTGACATCGGTTGTTATTCTGAGAGATGTATATAGGATCTAATTTATAAACATTTTGGGCTTTTAAGTGTTACAGTACATAATCCTCGGAAAGTGATAACATGTCATATTGCATTTCGCGTTGTTGATTTATTGATCGATTGGTTGTAACACAATATACGTAGTGATTGAATGGTAGGGCGGGGCATGCACTGTGTTATTAGTACTGGGCAATTCAAACAGAAATGGTCCAGGTGGTGTGACTGATATCTTTAGAATTGGCTAAAATTTGGTGTATTTCATAGTTGGGATCCAAATAGGTCAAATCTCAAATATTTTTTTAAAATATTGAACTGCATTGATTTTATAGGATATTGAAATTGGTGATTTTGACCAGAAAGAAGTGTCGGCCGACAAATGAACACATTTTTAACAGAGTTCAATCTTGTCAGGGAATTTGGACTTCTGTCTGGAAGAAATTGAAATGAAGCTCTAATTTTTTTATTCAGTGTATTTTTATTTGTTAGATGAATATCTCATGTCACTTTATATAAAAAATTGATGATATGATTTATGATGATAAGCATGACCATTATGCTCACAGGGAAATAAGCGTCCCTATTTAGATGTTACTTCTGCTCTCACGTGGGAATGCCACACTGAAGCGTGGCTTCTCGGTCAATAAAGACACGATTTTGGATAATATGAAGCAAATGACAGTTGTAGCCCAAAGAGAGGTGTACGATGGGATTAAACGTGCTGGTGGTTCACTCTCAGTGTCCATCACAAAGGATTTAATGCAGCTTTGCCTGAAAAGCTGTGTGCCACATATAAGCTTCAATTGGAAGAATCCAAGAAGGAAGATGAGGAACACGCTGTCGAGTCGAATCGCAATGGTGGGAGTGGTATTTTTATTGAATGGATGGGGCCTTCATCTCCTCCTGGCCCAGCCAGAACGACTGGGAGAGGAAGTCCGTCTATGCAGCGACTCCAAATCTGCCCTCGACAAGTTGGCCCACATCCATCAAACCCCTTCTGCCTCCAGGCCCCGGAGGACCTCTCCCACCTTCTCCTTACTTGTCCCTCCCACTCTGTTCTTCGCCTTTCACTCTTTGGTGACAACCCCTCCCTCGCCGTCCTTGCTGACGGGAAGCGAGCGCTGTCGTTCCTCAAGGGGATCGGGGTGCTGACGCCCCTCCTGACCGGGAATAACACAGCACACCAGAACTGCGTTCACTTCCTCCTCATTCAGTCAGTCTACTAATCGGCACACGTCGGCATCGTACAGTGTACGTCTATATCAACTTGCGTTCTGTTCTCCTCTCGCTCTCCGCGCTACCCAGGTATCGGTGCAGCTGACTGTCTTGCGCACACGAGTATCGGTGCTGCGTTACATCATTACCTCATCATCATTAGCACTGTATTATCATTTTACCGGCGGAATAGGCATACTACTTGTGAGTAGTGTACAGAACGTACAGTATATTGTATACTATGAGATATTGGCAAAACATTTACAAATAGCAGCACTCTAAATTTCAAATGGCTCAGATGGGTGCCGATACATAGCGCATGTTGTGCACAGTCATTCAAGTGGTGGGCACCGAGAATTCCAGCTCTCTCCTATTGATAGTTCATGAGGAGATAGCGAACACGCACACACACATAATTAATTTTTACAACCTGTCCGTGTTTGACTGAACACTTACATGGGTGCGGTCCTCGACCTGCCACACGCGGAACTGGAGAGGCACATTGAAGGTGTGCAGGAAGTTTCCGCCGAACACCAGGGAATCGACGGGGGTGTAGACGGCGTGAATCCAGCCGGTCGGGATCATGAAGGTGTGCCCCGTGCGGAGATGGATCCTCTCGCAGCCCTCCACTAAGTCGGCGAAGAAGTCGTCGCCCTGCTTACCCGAGAGGCACCACTGTTCGAATTTGGCCACGTTCTCATCGGTCGGAGGGATCAGCCAGAAGATCTGCGAGCACGAATCAGAATTGCCGTCCAGGGGTGCAAACAATGATACATATTCAACAGAAAGAAAATGGATCATTATAAAGCAGAGATAATGAGCAGTTCATTGATGCCGTCCTCTTCGAGGTTGGGCGATAAAGGATGACCACGAGTAAGATACTTCTCTCCATTTTCCTTTGATCTTGTGCCATGTGCTTGCACTGGAAGTATGTGTCCTCTGCTCTATTCAATGAGGTTATCCTTCCATTGCATTCTTGGCGCTCCCCTGTATCTTTACTTTTTATAGTGCCTTCCATTACCATCAGTGGCAACTCATCAGCACTTCCTCGAGCTACATGTCGAAAATATTCTAGCTTCAGCTTTGCCATCTTTCCCATTAAGTGCCTCTTGACCTGCTCTTCCAGGGTGGAATCATTCGTCGGTGTTCTCTCCAGGACACTCCAAGAAGTCGTCTGCAGCACCACATTTCAAAAGCCTCAATCCTGTATTGATCCATTTGTTTATTGTCCTACTTACAGCTCCATAGAGAAAAATATACCAAACCAATGTTTTCATCACCTTTACTTTGAGACTTCGACATCTCTTCTAAAGCATTCCAGATGGTGCCTAACTGTGTCACTTTCTGTTTCGCCATCGCTATTCTGCATTTGATGTCAGGAGTGCAATAATTCGTCACCATTTTGTAGGCTGGACCCAAGGAACTTCAACAAATATTTTTACATGTTCAACAGACTGTCCTTCAAGCATTAAACCTATCCTTTCTTCTATACGGCTTACCACCATTACCTTCGTCTTCTTCACATTTATCTTCATATTTGGGGCATCGCTTTCTCTTAGTAGATCGTCAAGGTACTTTCTTTCTCCTTCCTCTGTCGTTGCCGTTGTCATTGACATATCGCTTTAACAATATTGCTGATTACCCGGCCCCTTCCGGAGGATGGGGGCAGCGAGGTTCAGCAACCTGGCAACTCCGTCCCAACGTGGGTGTCCAAAGGTCAACAATTAGGCTCACCGTATCATAAAAATGGCGCGGCGAAAGCTTGAAGATAGGGGACAGGAGATGAGAAGATGGCAAAGATCCTGCTGACCTTCTCCGGCAAGAGGGGAAGTCGGACTGACCGATCCGATGGAGGTAAGAGGCAATAAGAGTGGAGTTCCCGTTGCAACAAAGGCGCGAAAGCTCGCAATGGGAAGAACAAGAGAATCCCACCAGAGGAAGTGTTTGGAATCTGACGGTCTAGAAGTTTGTTGCAAAGAGAAGACCGCTAGGAGGAAAGGAGAGAGTGGTAAGTGAAAGAGGATGAGGCAAAGAGAAAGAGATTGGGGCACTGGTTTTCGCTAAAGAGTCGGTCCTCTGTTGAATAGGTAGTTTGGGGGCGCTCTTGGTAGGCCTGACGATGAGCCGCAAGACAACCACAATAAAAAGATGGGAAAACTAACCGCAGAAAATGAAAAGGGAACTCGCCCAATGCGAGAATGGTTACTGGCCTGGTGGAAATCAAGGAAAAGATCTTCCCACAGAGTATTATATCTGCTAATGAGATCTTTTGTCTCACCACGGTCCCTAGCGCCACCTGGAAGATCCGGTATCAGACCAGACTAACCATTTCAGGCCGCTAAACACTCGACTGCCACAGCAGACAGCCATGGACAAGGGAAATTGTTCTATTTAGGCCGAGCCGGGACGCGAACCTACTGCCTTCACTATGACAGCCGACTGCTCTACCAACTGAGCCACCTCGTCCACATAACACTAAGCATCAGTGGGAATCTAAAGGAGAACATGGCAATGATTCCGACTAAAAAATCCTTTAAACAAATGCTTGTGGGTCCACAGATTCTACGCACCTTTTCTCCGCGGAGTATATGATACCAGACAGAAGTTCCACCAAAATCAATATGGAAATCTGTGTAACAGCCGCCGACACTCATCAGTACATATCTGCAAAGACAAGAACAGCCAGGTACAGGACAAACCACACACTGGCGGTACTGGTCATATAGTGACCTACTTTCTGACTTTGGGATACTTCATCTGATCTAGATCGTTGGTCGAGTCTGTTTGCATCTGCCGGAGATAGAGTGGCCAGGCCCGGTCCAACCAATCAACTTGCCGCACCTGTCAACAGCCAATCAAAAATAGGGAAGCAAATTAGTAAACAACTTCCACCGAATCAGTCTGAACTGGACAGCCATGTAGAAGTGAACAGAGTCACGTGACATTTTCATCTACTGTTATCTTTTCCACAAATTAGCCAAGAGTGTTTAAGATACTTTTAACTGCTCCTCCTTCTACATCTACTTTCCCACCCTCATATCTCCCTTCATGTCTTTGTATTTGCCTTAGTTTTACTCTGCAGTTAGCCTCATAATTGTACTAACTTTGTCTGAAGAAAAGGCACAATCTGTAGGAATCTAATTACATATATAATTTATCTATTTAGATGATATAGATTTTCATTCTTCTCAAAAACTCGATGAATAATTAAACGAAGTCATTGTCATCAATTTCCATTTCAATCGTGTATTCAATTTTCCACCAAGCATCATTTTAGCATTTTTAGTCACGTAAGAATCACTCTACTTTAAAAGATGCCCCACAAGACCGTTCATACCTTTTCATTTCTGGACAATCCAGAACTTTAGGAATTTCTCTTAGATACTCGATTTTATCGCATTTTATCCAAACAATACATAATATGCACCGAATTGCAATGCTTACCACCGTTGGCGATTCCACATAGTGATCCAACTTGGTGTGACTGAACTCCAGGCTGATAACGTTCAACAGGCGTTCTCGAACTGGTGAGTTGTAGTAGGCGCACCAATCACGCATCTTCATTACCAAAGCCTTTTGGGTGTTCACATCCATGACATCCACCAAACGAAATGCTCCTGAAATTCCAAATGTTACAACAAAAGAATTGTACAAACAACTTAATACTATTCATACTACTTGTTTGAAATTGAGTAGTATGAATATTTCCGGTAATAATTAATTTGGAAGAACAACAAACAAATTTTCTGCCAGCGTTTTGTATCAGTCTGATGCCAGCCAGAGAGATGGAAACATAGAATTTATAATAAATCAAAAATTTTGGTTCCAGTTATATACAGATATTATAGAACAACTTATAAACTTACCAACGCACTGTTTCACATCATTAACAGTGAAATTTTCACTAGGAATTCTGAAAATAATTGCAAAAACATTTTAAAAAGCCGGAACAATATCGACGTAAACAGCTGAGCGTCCACCACCTACCTAAGTCCCAGACCAGTTTTGTTTTCAAAAAACATAGGCGACTTGAATCCATGTTCTTGGAAATTTTTCAGAGTAAAGTCTGGGGTGGGGAAAAATTGACAACTACGGTTGGAAGTGGGTGATTTCCTTACTAATTTTGCAATCAACACCTACTTTGTCCATTCTCAAAACGCATCACATAGCAACGCGAGTAGAGATCAGATGCCAACTTTTCTTCCAAATTCCACTGACGTTCTCCGTCCAGCTCATCGTCTTCTTCGTCCCAATCGTCCGCATAATTGTGCTTCTTCCTCTTCCTCTGGAACACACAGACAGTTCAATTTCCATGAAAATCGATGTTAAGAAGATAGAAATATACTTAACGAAAACTACTCCGTTAAAGATCGTGATTATCTTCATGAAACAATTTATCAATAACAACGAATTGACCTCGATTTCACAATTCTTGAGATGCGCTCAACTGCAGAAAATCAGTGTTAGTTAACTAGCCTATCAATCACTTGGCGGTCTTGCAGTGGAGGCATCGTTGTCTGGTGTAGTTCACCAACCTCCGAATGAAGTCTTGGGGAATGTACTGTAATCCCATTCTCACACCGAGTAATTCGGGCAGCAGAAGGGTAACTAGCCGTGCACTCTGCGGCCAAGCTCAGTCCACTATAGGATAGAGATCAGGAGTGTTCGCTGGCCACACCATGCGGTCGACTCCTGCCTGCATTGGAACGATGGGGTCTGGAGTTATCATCCTGGAGCACCGCAGCATGCATAATTTGGTTGAGAGCGAAGGATGAGCAGACGCTGACAGATCTCTTCCAGATACCATTTTACCATACCATTCAGCAGTCCATTCACGTGGTACAGAGAAGTTCCAGGGAGCCTGCTGGTCCCTCCTCACACCATGATAGCACCTCCTCCATATGGAGTGTTTTTCTCCACAGAATGGTCTGCAAATAGCTCTTAAAAGACTTCAGACTGCGCTGAACGTATTTCACTTGCTGTATTAATAAGTTTAGTCTGGGAATTTTGGCTAAGCTTTCTGCCGACTTGTTAGCAATTATAGCCACCCAAAAATTATTGTCATGAAAACATCTCTAATACATCAATATGTCAGAGAGTGGCAGCACTGATATTGGCATAATTATTCATGTACATTTACGTACATAGAATGGAATTCACCTATATATTCACGTACCCCTGGCCACCCTGGTATATCAAAATCCTAAAAGAGAAGCTGCCTCTTTTCATGGACTTGTGTGAAGCAGAAGTGTTTCAGCATGACAAAGCTCCCTGCCACACAGCTCGTACAGTGGCCTCCTGGTTTTAGCAGCAGCAAATCCAAGTCCTAGAATAGCTTGGAAATGCGCCAGATCTCAATACTATAGAGAATCTGTTGCAGATCATCAAGAAGCTAGAAAATGAACAGTTTAGTAATATCAGCAACTTGAAGGAGTGCATCAAGACAATCTGGTATACAGAGATCATGGAAGCAACCTGTCATGTATTGGTTGATAGCATGCTTCACAGTATTCAACACTTCTGAAGAATAAAGACTATCCTACCAAGTACTAATTGTATAACTGACTTCCAATGATATTCACTTTCCAACTTTTTAAAAACATGGCAACTATCTATTCTGATGTTTTGGTTGCTCTTTCTTATTGTAATTTTTCTTTATATGGTTATGTGATGTTTTCTATGATGTACTGCGAGGTAAATGGTGGACTGTGATGCTTTCTATGATTTAGTGTGAGGTAACTTCTCAGTAAATACACTAATGTTATGTAAGGTTGACTATGTTCAAATTAGTCATTACATAAATGATCCTAATCATTTTGATTAAAAAAGAGCATGATATTAGCAAATATAAAAAATGCTGTTGATGTTAAACTTTTGTCCTGCACTGTATATCTTTGATGTGAAAAAATACTAGGATATGGTTTGAGTCTTATAATATTGGATAAAAAAATACAATTCATAAACAGTATATATAGTTTGCATATTATATATATGGTTTGCTAACTATGGAAATTTGCTAACATTATGTAATATACTGTATATGAGAAAAAGTTACAAAAAATAATTAAAGTTACTGTAAATAAATATTGAATTTAAATATATTTTCCAATATAAATAAAAATTCAAGAACTATTTTAAAATATATTATTATAACTATAACTAAAATTGCTATATATTTATAATAAACATTGACTGTGAGTTTATTATTATTAACCGTTTACCTCTCAATGTTCCCATATGGGAACACGATTTAAGGTTAGTATTAAAATGTATGTAGAGTTAGTATGATAGAAGGTGTCTACATAAATGGAC
>JAUYWV010129890.1:0-11182 GCA_032274565.1 Nematoplana nigrocapitula
TATAGGCGAGGGGGGGTTGGTGACTCATCGGTGACTCATCGGGGGGGTGGCTTTGTTCCAGAACGTGGCTGTATATTACTACTGATATCGTATGTTTAGATATATTTTACATACACCCACGATGGCGTACCCCGGAAAAACCTCAGCCGTACCCCAAGGACTACGCGTACCCCAGGTTGAGAACCGCTGCCCTATAGGCTTGAATTGTGATACATTATTATTATGTTTTAACATCTGGTCTACCTGGAAAAAATGTCACTTAGAATTTATAAAGCAGACAAATGACTAAAACATCTTGAGATGAAATACTTGTCATCTATTAATGTTCTTCAGATGGCCGAAAACCACCTTAGCTTCATACATCCATTCAGCAATGCATACCATGTCCTCGATAGTTCCTGGTTTCACCTATAGTTTGGCTTGGTAGGTTATCCGATTGCTTGTACTGTAACTTGAATTCACATAATACCTACTGAGTTGAAATCGTGATGTAAACTTGGAAAGAAAATGCGAAACCATACATTTTCCTTAGAGTATATTAATACACCAACATAATTCGTTGCCTCAATGTTATCAAGCTTTATTACATTATGTATAATAAAGGTACGTCTGCCGTCATTAAATTAGATGGTTCTACATGTAGATAGATCTAGGTCAAGCAATTGTGACTAAAATAAGTCTACTGAACTGTTTGATAACGACCATCATACTATATAATTTTGAAAATGCCAAAATGGATACCAACAATAACCATTAAAATGTTTTAGGAAATTGAAATAATACGGTTTACATGAACAAAATATTGTTTGATATAACCATGACAATGAATAAAGAACATGGAATACGAATGGATGATGATTATCTGAAATGCTCTAACCAGGATACTTTCACTATTTACAGTATACAGCATATACAGATGGCCTATTGAAGTCTTGTGCATGCATCAATATGTCATCAAAGTTAAATATTTTCATTATTCACGTATGTTTAATGTATAAAGTCTATTTTCTGTATAACGACTTTTGTTCGCTGTTACTGATGCGGCTTGATTCACTATTATATATCATTTATAAAGTTGACAAACTATTCTGTGCACGTTACTAAACGCGCTATTGTTTGAACGGATTACAGAGTTATTAATTACTCAAATACATTAAATATTAATTGTCGTATATTTATGATTTTACTAAAACTAGTAACCAACAATCGCTATTGACGCTCACCTCTTCGCATACATTTTTAGAAGTGGGCCATGGTGATGAAACAATGGATGACTTTCTCATTCGTGAGACAGGTTCGGTTGAGTTGGCCGTTTCCTGAGAAGAGAAAGTCGTCTGCACTGTTACGCAGTGCACATCGGCTATACTCACTTTGGCCTGAAAAATAAAAATATATTTTATGCCTGTACGTGCCGGTAAACTAAAAGAAAAAATGAAATTGGGGAAAAATACTGACTTTCGTAGTTTTAACGTCACAAGAAAAGTCCTAAGAAATAAATTTACTCAATATAACAACTACTCGAATAATTAATGTTTGGACAATGTCACTTCAATTTTCCCATTTTACATCTTTAAAGTCACTGTTTCCAAAATCCGCGACTTTCGAAAAATACTTCAATCCACTTAAAAATGATAAGACATTATGGAAACTTAAAAAAATTAATTACAACAAATGATAAACTTAAAAGGTGCACTTTTTACTGATGTAGAAATTAACTATGTATAGTGTGTGCTTTCATTGTTGTCTGATTTCTTCAATTAACGACTCCATTTGGTGAAGTAATCCCCACTAAAATAATTTTTAAATATTTGCACGAATATAAACAGATTTTGTCAGAAAATAGCGCGAGGACCCGATCATTTTTCATTTTGTTTCTTCAAATGAAACAATGCTTCCTCTATAGCGGCTATACCAAAGCTTTTTGCAAGGCAGTGGTGTAGAACTTGTTAAACCGGCTCCATAGTCGGCTGATCTCAATTCATGCGATCGGATTTTGTTTAGTGGTTTGTATGACACAGAACGCCCATGTGGTCACGATTATAAACCGCCAAAGCACACTACATAAACTCTCTGGAAGCAGTGACCTTACATGGAGGAAATGTAAAAATTGAAGCTACATTGTCAAAACGTTATTAATTTGAGTGTTTGTTTTGGTGACTATATTTGTAGCTGATTTAATAATTGAAAAATGTAACTCTTAAATATGATTGTTTTCATTAGACTCACAAAACGTTTCCACAACCTATTATATATTGTTTAAACAATGAAATCGATATTTACATTAGATATACAGTAATACATTAAGCACAGACCAATTAGACTTTGGCTCCATTACAAAATATTAGGGAAACCAAAGCTTAATTTCATGCTTATAAAATCCATAAAATATATACTGCATAATCATTGTGTTTATTAATTATACCACGGAACTCAAATTTGAATCATTAGGGTCCGACTTTGCATTTTTCCATTCCTTGTAAATTTCTTTGCATTTTCCGGCAAACTTCGGTTCGATGCCCAGGACCTTTTTAATGATCAGGTAGACTGCCAAAATGGGAAACTCGCCGTCGAACAACTTTTCCAACAACCGGTAAGAGAACACTAGAATGACCATATTGTCGTCAAACTGTGGGCCAAATGTAGCAAACTCGCGAGCATTGTCGGTTAGAGTTATGTGGACGGAGATTTCGATCCCGTCACCTACAGCCAACCGGAAGAAATAATCAAAACTCTTTCTAAATATTAGGAAAACAAAAGTTTTATGGTTACTGTTCTTCTTTTGTACTATGGGATAAAATATATAACCACAAGAAATATAAATAATTAATTTACTCAACTAACTGATTGTGTACAGTTGCAGTTACTTCCACATTTCCATAAAGGAGATTTATAATACATCAAAAGCAGACAGAAAGGCATTCTCCGAGATTCGAGTATGGCCTATACTTGATTATATTGATTTTCTTCTAATTACGCCCAGGACTAAGCTAATACCGCTTCGTGCAATCCACCCAATGAGTGTTGCCATTTAGATTTATGGGAGTTAATTACTACATTTATCCTCATTGATATCATTATTGATTAAATGGTGTGAAATCATATTTCAAATCTAAATTGAACATCTATATTTCTCGACAAAAAAACTAATAATTAGAACTCTTGAAGATAAAAAGCAAAATGAAAATCCAAAACAACCACAATTGAGGTATATTTTACTAGCTTTCGATCACACATAAAGTCACAATCATTTATGAAAGCTCATAAAATATTAATTTTAATTTCAATTGTGATGGTTTTGGATTTACTCACAATGAAGCCAGTTTCATTTACTTGTTGAAATAAGTAAAATAAAAGTTTAGTCAAAAATATAACTTACACCGAATAGTAATCCTTTGAATAAAATCTTGATGAATTGATATAGTTTCCCATAGTGAATCTTCGCTCGATTCCTTTATATTAAAACAAAAGGGGGATCTTTTCTACTTGTCCAGACATTTATCTACCAAATAAAGTGGAAACATACCGTTGTTTGTGGAGGGCTTGGAATACAGTATATGGTAAGACGAAAGCTACCGAGATTGAAATCTAACCAAAATGTGTCTAATCCAATTTCATTAGGTTGTAATAGCTACAACAGTAAAAAGTCAGTAAAGAAATACATCAGATAATTAAGTACGTACAGTAAGTAAACGTTTACAAATATCCAGTGTGCCTTAAGGTTTCAAAATATTTTCGTAATCAGTTTTGTAATAAAATTTTGAAATTACCTTCTGTCTCTAAAGTTTTGGTACATAGACTTGAAATTACCAATTTTTAACCATATATGAAAACGTATAAGAGCATAAATTATAAAAAGCACATGTATAAAAAAGCAAAAATGTCCAGATTGATAGATGTGTAAAATGATACGGTCAATTATACGTAAAGCATCTTCCTCCCTTTGTTTGAAAATTCTTTATTCTTACTTTCAGATGACTGGTGGCTGACGATATCGCAACGGATTAATTAGTCTGTTCCATACATTTTTCACCGCTAAAATCAGTTAATTTATGTTTCTTGGATCGGCATCTTCAACACTGTCAGCCATGACTTTGAATATGCTCTCGTAAAGAGGATGGGTGTCAGGGCACTGTGGTGGTGGGAACATGTTTCGCATAGTTGGATGCTTCGGCTGTAGTTAATGTATGTAACTGATGCTGCAATGTGAGGTCTAGCGTTGTCCATCTAGATTTCAGTAATATCAAACTCTTCACATTTAAGGAATATTTGTTCGTCTAACGGTCGCAAATATATTCCCCATTTATTTAAAGATCTTTCGAGTAAGACTCTCCACCCTGGTGGTACCAAGAGGCTCTTTGGTAAATCCGATGCTCTGCAACTTTTTAAAGACCGACTTTTTTATCTGGAGCAGTTTGAGAGTAAACAACAAAAAATATTCTGAGAGAAAAAATCTTTGGAATAGTGGATGTACAAAGTTGTTTGGTGAACCTATTCAACCATAGGTATGTTTCCCTTCGTGTGAGGTTTAGAACCATTTTTAGTCCAGTAATGCAATGGTGCGACTGGTAGTTAGATGTCTCAACGCAAATGTTGTACGCATATCCATGTGAGCTTCTGATAGAATAGGTCGTTTAACACGCTTTCTCTCGTGAAACGTGATGTGCTTCCTCAGAATTTCCTCTGCCACAGCCGTCTGAGAGATGACTTATGATCTGATCGAACTTCTTCAACAAAACGAGTTTGAAGATTTACAACCTGAAAATGATAGGATAGTTATTAATTAGCTCAAACTAACTTACTTCTACCATACTTAGCTTTCCACTTCTCTTTTGTATCGTAATAAAGACTTCTGTTTAACTTTCTGTTGAAATTTTAAAGGAGTGTTACGATGAATGCTGTACTCATTGTAGGGATTTTAGAGGTCTTTGCCACTGACCCCATTTGTAATTCTTATGTAACGGTAGTTAATGTAAAATCGTTCTGCGTCTGACAATCCAAGTCTACGACTACACATCATCATGGTGAGATGTATTGTTTCTAACAGACTAATGCTATACAAAATCGATTCATTTCAGAAGACATTTAAATTAAAATTTTGAATGTTACATTTATCGAAACTTTAGCAACAAGTTTATCTTCATGATTATTATGGTAATACATTTCTATATTTAGAGTTCCAAAGTGGTAATTATATCATGATTCAAAGTCTATGCACCTAGACTCTAGGGACAGAGGGTATGTAATTGCAATCTAGGCAGTAGCTACACTGAGGCAAATGAGGCACTTGCCTGAGTTAAAATTAAAAAATTTCAAGACTTGGCTCAGGAACTCAACTTAGCAAAACCGACTGAATGGTCTGGCTTTACTACATGTTCATCGAGATCTTAATGTAAAGCGAGACAATATTATCGAAAGTTTTGATACCTCCTGGCATAGAAGAATTGTGCTGTAATTCATTTGTATTATGTTTTGTGCTATGCTCTGTCTGTGTATTGTACCTTTTTGTTTTCAATTAAAAACTGCATGGCATAGCTATAGAGGGGAATTATTTGCCTCGGTAAAATTTTGACCCTAACGACGTCCTAGGTAATCACTTCGTTTAAATTTAAAAACAATTACACAACCTTTATATATAGAATTTCAACAGTTTCATTTATATAAATTTCAGTGCATTGGAATACATTACATTCTATGTCCATTACAAGATAATGTCACAGTAGTTCACAGAATTTTTTAGGACCTCAACATTAATTTTAGGGGAATCTAACTACATATAAGCAATTGTAATTAATTATATTTATTATAAAAAAATAAGTTACGTACCACCTTTCCTTATGCACTATATAATGACTTGGTAAAAATAATTTTGCAGAATTGCAAATAGTTTTTTGGCATATTTCGGAGATTTGGCTTTAAATATACTATATGATTTTACAATACAGAATACTTAATGAAAAACAAATAAGTTTGTGTAATAAAGACAGTGAAAATACCTGCATAGGACCTAAGTGTACTGAGATGCACGGAATGGAAAATATCCTGAAATAAAGTATTTTAAAATAAGAAATACATACAAATTGAACTTATCTAAACTATAACATACATTTGTGTCTCTTGACTTTGATTCAAAAGATTCAGAAATTGGCGAGATGCCTGACAATAAAAAGAAAAGCGGTAGTTTATTTCTTAAAATCTATGAAATACTAAATGGATAGATACCAGATATGTACTTACAACTTCAAATTGAGGATTATCCAAAATTTTTAAATAGACTGAAATAGAATTGGATTTTGGAAACCAGTCTTGGGCTAGATATGCCAGAGATTGAAAATTTCCATGCAAACGAAAGAGCAACTCCAGACTTGTTATTTGGAAGTCAAAATCACCGAGAACTGGAAGAATTTGGCCTAAATTATCACTGAAATAATCGATTAAAACTCAGTCAAAATTTTCAAATAAGTAAAACCCCTAAAAAAGAGAATGTCTATAGTCAATGTTATTAATTCGAATCTGGCTGAGTAGTGACGACTGAAATAAGTTATACTTTTATAAATCATATAATACAAACGGAAATCAGTTGATTGCATAGTACATAAATTATTCTGTGATATTTTACATTAATATATACAAGTTATTCAACTATCAACTAAAAAGATGAAACTATTACAATGTTATCAATACAAAATAATAAAATTACCCACATCTTTTCTCTGACTCCTTTCATTTTGAAAAATTTATTGCTCAATTTGTGTTCACAGCCAGTTAAAATAATATTCATGACTTTTAAAAGCTAAAATATAAGTTTATGGATAAATTATAGTGTTTTATATAAATTATACTTCAATGTTACCAACCTGCAACTTATGAGTAAACACCACATTTGCTTGTTCAAAAAGATTTAGAATTATTTTACCATAGTGGAACAACACTTTAGACTTAGCTGTAAGGTAAACATCAGTTAGTATATCGAACTATAAAGAATAAAAAAGTATCACCTGTTTTTGATATTTCGGATAAAACCTAAATTTGTAAAAATTTAAATAAAAATTGCATTCCAAAAAATATTTATGCAATATCTATAATACACACCTGTATTAATTCTAAAACGGTATTTATCAGAAACTGTCCACCTAGTTCCAGATCAGAAAATAGTATAGTTTGGCCATAGCGGAATAAAGCATCTAAAAAATAAAATTATATATATATAAAGTAATAGAATCATTACAGAAATGATGTAACCTTACCAATAAGGTCCAATAATTCTTTGGATATCGTCTTTTCAACATTTTTACCAGACTGAATGGATTCAACTAAGAGATCACACAGATTTGTTAGAAGTTTAACTGACTCAGAACAATTTGTAGAGTTTTTTACTTCTGATGTTAAAGAATTGAGTACATCTTTAGCAAAGATATTGCTAGATGGTTGACTGTTTAAAGTGACAAGTTTCAAATAATTATTCATATATTTCTAAAATATATAAAATTAAACATAATTAAATATTGCACATTATATAACATAACATATATATTGCATATACAAGCTATTTACCATACGGACACAATAAATTGTACTATCTAGAAATATACAATATTAAAATTTCATAATATAATCACAGTAATATAACCTAATACATAATGTATAGTTAAAGCAATTAACATCTTTAAGGACAATAGACCATATTACATTTCTTCCACTATTCAGGAAGAATGATAGAATTTTTAAAGTGATGCAAATAATTATTCAAAACATTTAGTCCATCTGCATTTTGTTATTTATATTGTTTTTAAATATTTGTTCAAATTTATATAATAGTAAATTTCACCTTTTATAAGTCATCATCATCATTTATTATACATAGTCAGCATTTTCCACATTATGGAGGGTTGCTGCCTTTCATCCTTCCTTCCATCTGCTGACTCCTTCTCTCCATCTCACTCTATCTCTGGCATCATCCTCATCCAAGCCAATTGAGCACTTTCTCATCTGACCATCTCCTTCCATGACATCTTCGGCCTTCCTCTCCCTCTTTCTCCAACCACCTCCAAGCTCAACACTCTCCTCACACCCAAATCTTCCTCATCTCTCAACACATACACTGCTTCCTCCACCTTCCCAAACACTTATGCCTCTGAGCCATTTGTCAACACTGGTCTCACACAACTTGAGTAGGTTATTCCTCGCACAACCAGCGAAGATGTCTTCCATACAAAGCAAATGACAGCTCTCTAAACTGCAACCATTTCCAGCCTTATTCTCCGCGTGACAACAGACAACTCACTTTCTCTAGTACTGCTGTTGATAGCAACCCCCAGAAAAGAGAACCTGTCAACTCTCTCCAGATCAGTAAGGCTTTGATGCTGTTCAAGTTCCTATGTGCTTTCGCACCTCTTACACTCGAAGCCCTCTGCCATTCTTGCAGTCCCTGTCCTCACTCCATCTCTCACATGATCTACACATCACATAATTCCTCATCACACTCTTACCACAAACTCCACATCCATAAATTCTAGCCATCTTAACCACTCCACCAACCAGTTCCACATTCCATCACTTTAGTTATCCTCATGGTTAGATTCAGGCTGGTACTCTCAAATGCTCTCTTCCAACTGTTAAACTGCTCATTCCATTTGGCCATTGTCTCTGCCATCTGCACTAAATCATCCTCATATAGTTCACCAAAAGGTCCTTCCTTCCTGTTCCAGATAACACATCAACAACTTTTCAAAGAAGAATGATCCCTGATAACATCCAACATTCACACTAAACTCTTCAGAGAATTCACCCTCCACTTGAACCCTCATCTTGGCTTCTTCATATATCACAACACCTACCTGAACTTCAGGCACACCTTTCTTCCATAGAGCCCATCTTAATACTCCTCACAGCACACAGTCAAATGCTTTCTCCAGATTGACAAGGTACATGAACTGCTTCCTCCTCTGCTATGCATAACTTTTCTGCATTCTCCTCATGATAAAGATGGTGTCTACAGTCCCTCTTCATGGCATATAACCAAACTGCATCTCATCTACAGTATCTCAACAATCTTTCAACTACCTTCAATACATGTTCCAGTACCTTGATATATATGTATGATTGAAATTCCATTACACTACCTTTTCCCAATATAAATATAATGGAACCATTGTGCTCAACTTTCAATCATCTGGTATATTACAACCCTCTAACATTTGATTAGACACCTGATAAGATGATTTAAAGACTTTTTGTGATTCTAGATGGACCACATGCTTTCTGATTCTTCAACTACGCTGATTTTCTGGACTGGCCCCTCTACTTTCCATTCATTTTCTTCATACATAATCACTTCTATGTATTCCTTCCATTGATCGATCGATCACGCCATAGCCAAAGATTGAGCCTTAGGCTTCTTCTCCCATGCCTTTTTTATTGCCTCCTTCATTCCTCCATCTGTCCAGCTTCTGACGTTATCTATCCATGACTTCCTCCGAGCACCTCTTTTTTTTCTTGTCCTGCATTTCACCTTCAATAGTGGCTAAAACCATACTATTTCCACTTATTTTCCAGTGGGCGTACTTTGCTTGTTTTCGTTTTTTCTGCACCAGCAGTCCTCCCTCCTTCACCCCAACTCGATTTCTCACCCATTCGTTTGATTTCCTTTCCCTCCAGCTTATCCGCAGTCTTGTATAAAGAATTCTATATTGAAATATATATATACTTTCGAAAATTTGTATGACGGCCTTGATATCAACACTTCAGCAGAGCCGTAGAAGCAGGTGCGACTGGTGCGACTTAATAAATTAAGCGACCTTTAAGTAAAATTTCCAGCTACAAATTTAAAAAAAAATTTACCACAATTTATGGGCGCCTTAAGTTGAGGTGGTGCGCTGAACGCGCTGCAAGTTCTCCAAAATAGTTACTCCTCTACTGTGTAATGTACATCTTTCTATTAGTTGGTTCCTGTCTAATAATGAAAGACGTTTCTTGAAACCATTCTCACAAAATAAAACAAATCTTAGTTGGTTTTCCGATCTTGTCAAGATATTCTCTGCATTCGTATCCACATCCACATTTCGAGTGCTTCTATATTTTTCTTATCACTTTATTGGAGTGTCCATGTTTTTGAACCATACAGAAGTAATAGAGGAGATAAAAAAACGATATAAATTACTTCAGACTTTATTGAAACGGAAGAATAACTGGATAGGTCACATTTTAAGAAAGAATGACTTAATGAAAACAATCTTCGAAGGACGTTTTCGTGGAAAACGTGGACGAGGAAAGCCATGAAAGGGCATGTTAATGGAATTATATAGAGATTCATTTAAAAATATCAGAGATAAAGTAGAAAATCGAACGGTGTGGAGAAAATCGATAGCGTGAACCTGCTTGACAAAAGCAGAACACTCGAGAGATAGAATATCAGTTACCACAATACAAATTTTACGGCGTATTTAAGGTAAATGTGCTGCTATATAATTATTGCCGTAAACTCACGTCCACGTAGCCGTCGTACTTTTACGAAGTGATTAAACTGAAGTAAAATTGCGGCTAAGCAGCCGTCAATTTACGTGATTTTATTTCCAATATTCATCATGGTGTCTGTTAGAAACGTGAATTAAATCTTTTTTCTTTCAAAGTAATCAATTATTTAGCCTTCCTTTTATTGATTTTCTGGAGGACTTTCTTCTATTGATTTACTCGAGTACTGCGTTAGTAGCAGCTCCCATTATCAATAGACGCATTGCACCTTTCCTAGAAATAATGTGATTTAAACTTTGCACCTCCGTATCTTTGCACTGCAGTTTGGTGTGTGTTTGTGTTGCCCTAATTAATTAATTATTAATCATACAACTTCTAGTAATATAATATAATATAATAAACTTTTTATTTGCCACCTGGGCTCAAATCAACAATAAACAGTTTTACAAATAAAAAAAGGGATTTTGTTCGGTCAGGCTAACGGAATAACTAAAAAAAAGTAACCTACATATAAAAAACAATTAACAGCTGTTTGGGATGAAGTAAACACAAAAAGCTGAAAAAATATAACTATATAAAAAAAACAAAAAACTACAACAAAGGCCTTTACATATTGAAGAAAAACATAGAAAATGTCCCTTAAAATGGGGAAACAAAATTAAACTAAACAATGTTATCAGCCTGACTGAGCAAAAGTTAAATACAAGTTTTTTTT